>JAAMXU010003721.1:0-52488 GCA_019693545.1 Chaetoceros muelleri
TATATATATATATATATATAATATAATATATTTTATTCATTCACATCAACTTCAAATGAGAGGTGATACCCTCAAAGGCATACACCGGCGCAGGACCCAATCCCAACACTGTCCGACTACCAGCCGCAATTTGAGTCCTCCCCGCATCTTCCACAAAGTACACTGGTATTCCAGCTTGCATGGCCTTGATTAAAATCTCATTCATCATTTCGTCTTCCGAGGGACATTTCACAGCTATCTTTGCACATCCTGTTCTTTCCCATGCCTTGAGACCATTCGGACATAAAATCTTTGCTCGTTTGTAACATCCCACGGCTGCATGGCAACATTGTGCTGCAATTTTACCCTTTCCCATTGACAAAGATGTATTGACACATAGAACCATTTTGTAAGGTGCATCTTTGATTCCCCAAGACTTGGAGACATCCATGGCAACGTCGAGTACTTCCAAGGAAGAGTCGTCATCGTCATCCTCTTCGTATTCGTCGTCGTCATCGTTATCGTCGTATTCATCAGGATCATCATTGACGTATTCGTCTTGACTGTCATCATTTGTATTCTTGGATTGTACATGCCCTTTCTGTTTTCCTGTGTTTCCATCATCATCATTTCGTTTCACTTTTTGTGTCTTTGTGTGCTTGTTGGCATTCGTTGTCTTTGTATTATTTCTAGTAGTAGACACGAGGACATGATGAAAGAGAAATGCAATCGATGGCAACAGTGCGCCTGCAAGGAAATACATTATTTCAGATGTTGAATTGTACGAATACTGTTGCTGATGATGATTTTGATTGGTCATGATTTATTTATATATCATTCATTTATTTATATGTATGAGAGTCTGTCTGTCTACTCTCTGTGTGTGTGTGTGTGTGTGTGTTTGTTGATGAATTGATATTATATTTCAGAGAAAGATTGTGCGAAACGCATAATCCTCATCGCTCTCTACTCTCTCATTATTATATTTCTTAGAGCTCCTTGAGTGTAGAGAGAGTAGAGAGAGTAGAGAGAGAGAGTAGTAGGCGAGAAACGCTGGCCGCACATGTTGGGCTACAGTATTGACTGTACAGTACATACACACTACAGTATTATTGTGTACCAACTGCTGTACGGCCACATAATGTACAGTATTATCTGTATCTCATTTTTCTCTAAGAAGACACGACAAACGACAAGATCGTATATATGGTACACTCTACACTGTACTGTATGTGAAGAGAATCCCATCCATCATCCATCATCACATGTGAATGGTTGATGCATACATGGTGTGTGTTTGTGTGTGTGTTTTGAATGAATGAATGAAAGAATGAAGGAAGGAACCAAATGAACAACATTATACGTATTCTACTCATAGATGTTGTGATTACCACTTCTTCTTCAGCTGCCAGTATTACTGCTACTACTTCGTCTGCTGCTATTACTACTACTACCATTTTTGCTACTGCAACAAAAACAACCATCAATACTTCAGCACTCCGTTTCTCAAGGTGTACGACACCTCCAATCCCTCCATTACTATTACGTCGGGGTGTCAACAACTTGAGTTTGCAATATTCCAACAGAAAAGAGACACGGTTGCATCATCATAATACAGTGAACAATCGCAGGAGCGGTGGAAGAAGAATGTTTGTCGACATTGGAGCCAATCTCCTCGATGACATGTACCAGGGTTGTTACAGAGGAAAACAAAGACATGAAAAAGATTTAGATGCAGTCTTGCAACGAGCGTGGGCTAATCAATTGGATCAAATCATTGTAACAGCAGGAACGGTACATGAAAGTGAACAGGCCCTAACTTTGACCCAAAGAGATGATCGTTTGTATTGTACTGCGGGAGTACATCCCACTCGATGCAGTCAGGTATTTGGTACAACACAAGATAGCTGGGAGGAATCTTTGGAACAATTGAAACATGTCATAAAACAGGGTTTGCAGCAACATAAAGTGGTGGCGTTGGGTGAACTTGGGCTGGATTATGCTCGTTTGGAATTTTGTGATGTTGAAACTCAAAAGAAGGGATTGATTGCACAACTAAAGCTTGCAAGGGATAATTCCTTTCATCATTTGCCCCTCTTTTTGCACAATCGTGAATCAGGACATGATCTTTTGCAGATTTTGAAGCAACATTATATAGGGTCTGATGCGGATGCTACAACGACAACGACAACGACAACGACAGGAGGGAGAGGAGTTGTTCACTCCTTTGATGATAGTTTGGAAGTGGCACACGAGTTCATGAAATTGGGTTTTTATATAGGAATCAATGGATGTTCCTTGAAGACACAAGACAATTTAGACGTGGTCAAACACATTCCATTGGAGAGGATTTTGCTGGAAACAGATTGCCCATGGTGTGACATAAGGCCGACTCATGCTGGATGGGAACATGTCCGGACCAAGTTTGATGTCAAGACGGAAAAGAAATATGATAGGGATTGTTGTGTCAAGGGACGAAACGAACCATGTCATATTGTGCAAGTGGCAGAAGTCATTGCGGGCGTCAAGGGAGTTTCTGTGGAGGAAGTTGCCACGGTTTCTCGAGAGAATGCACAGGATTTATTTTTTGGTTTTATGGGTGGCGCTAGAGCTAGTAGTAGTAGTGTACGTGGTAGGACCTAAGTAAGTACAGTAGAGTGTAGTAAAAGAAGAGAGCGTGTAAGACACTACTTGTTTTACAGCTGTACGTGTACTACATTACTCGTACAGTACCTGGTACCGTACGATACCATGCGTAAAATAAAGTACAGTGCAGTTGGAGATCCAAATAGAAATCCCACAAAGAGAAGTAATCGCAACATACATCGAAACCAATTTTCAATTATATTTATTCATGCATGCATACACTTTGTAATTTATATTTTGAAATTCATTCATTCAAAATAATACAAAATTAAATTTCAAATCAAATTATAGATAGTAAAAAACTAACGACTCAATCAACAAAAATGGCCGCGGAAGCTCGAGCGATGCTAGATGCTCTCATGGGGCAGGACCGTAACGCCTCCATAGTGTCCGCACCCAAGGATGGAAATCCGCAAGACTGGGACTCTTTGCGGAAAAAGAAATCCTGTTACGATAGGGATGTGTGTCCTCTCTATTGTGCCTGGGGGGTCGACCTTTACGAGCTTTTCACCAATACAAAATCAGACTTGGGCCCTAATCCCTATCAGGTTAGGGATGATGCGAGAGAGGAATATCTGTCCCTTCCGGAACATGAGAAAGACCGGCTGGGATTCGAAAGGATGCTTCATCGCAAACTGGGTGATTTGGTGAGAAGCTGTGATCGAATAGTATCGAGGAATAAAGAAAAGCTTCGACAAGAAATTGCACAGGCTGCCAAGAAACGGGGGGTCAATGCGAGTCGTATTGATCCTGTGACAGATGTCAGTGATGATATGATGAGGGAAGCTGCGGAAATTATGGCAGATTTGGAATTGCAAGAGGAGCAAGTGAGTGAGTTACTTGAAGAATTAGCCAAGGTCGATGAGGAATGGAAGAAACATTGGGATGAATTGCAGTTACTTTTGAAGCAGTCTTTGAAAGATGTGACTCTTAATAATAATGGACATGGCGGTGATGAAACGAATGCCCATGAAAGTCATAATGACAAAAAAAATGCAGAGTCTCGTGACATTAGTCCATCGAGTAGTTTGTTACAATTGCATGATGGTGAAAAGTCATCCATGGTGGTGGTAGACACGATGGACCCGTCATCCAATGACAAGGGAGGAGGAGGAGACACCAAAGAAGACGATCAAGATCATAAAGAGAGTAAGCAAGATGAAAGCAATGTCGAAAATCATATGGAGGACATGACCAATGATAAAATTAACAAAGTCAAGTCAAGGCTATATGCATTGTCTTCAGACCAGCAAAGGATTATTGCTAAAATTGCAAACATGACCACTCAGTCAATTGTTCCTCTTCGGGATAGTCTTCAGAATCTGACCAAGCAATTGTACTATGTGAAAACAGACATGTCCGAGGATAAGACTGTTTGTGAAGTGTCAGGAAACTTTATGTCGTTTCGAGATGCCGAAGAGAGAATTGCTGCTCATTATGCAGGAAAGCAATATGTAGGTTGGAAAATGGTGAGAGAGAAATTCAAAGAATTGGAGAAAAAGGCAAAAAACTGGAGGCCTGTTATTGGTGGTGGTGGTGGGCCGCCACCCACAATGAGTGGTGGGAGATACGGTGGTGGTGGAAGCTCCAGAGGAGGTGGGTATGGTCCTCCCCAACCAATTCGTGGGCATGGATATCCTCCTCCTCCTCGTCATGGAGATCGAGGATACAGAAGGAGTGGCCAGGGTTATCAAGACAGGAGTGATAGATCACGCTCTCGTGATCGGGACAATCATAGATGGGAAAGAGACCGTGGACCCTTGCCAAGAAGTGGTGGTAGAGATCGTCGAGGATGGAGATAAATAAAAAATATAGTATAAAGAAAGAAATTAATAATGATTGATCTTTATCGTGCTCCACTTAAGGGCTCATCTATGAATTATAACATATTTGTTCTCATCATACATAAGGGGATGGATTCCTTTTACAATGTCATACAAAGTGCTTCTCTAGATATGGTTAGGATAAAAAACTGATATATAAATCAAAGGATCACATCGAAAATAAATGTGTTATATCTTTCAACTTCTACTTAGTAGTAGATTACTTTTACAAAAACGATTATGACCTAAGGGGAATAAATGGCCCACATATCAAGGACACGGACTAAAATCTTCTTTAAAAACATAAAATTGGTTCTGCTGCCCCCCGTAACAACGCACTTATTCATCTCTTTTCACCTTCTTCAGCTTCGACTTTTTTTCAGGTTTGTCAGAGCCGTAGGCATCTGGACCAAACTCATTAGCAACGAATTTCTTAAAAGATGCACTGTACCACCTGTTCTTGATGTGATTTTCAGATCTAGAAGAATCGAAGAATTTAGTGCTGATTTCAACCCATCTTTTACCAAGCTGTTTATGCCCTTCCCAGAGCTTCATGTCATCTTCCTTGCTGAAAGGCATGTGATTTATGTTTGGATTCAAATGATTGACCCAGCGGTCTCGAATTTGTTTTCCAACTCTTCCTGGCAGCTTTTGCGCTAGGTCAGACCATCGCGTAAATGGCTGTTCTTTGCATGTCGTCACAGCTTCTATAACAATAGCATCTTCGTGATCTTGCCATTGACCTTTGCGCACACCTGGTTTCAAATATCGTACCCATCTTTCGTTGCACTCCTTTGCACTGATTTTTCAGTAGATGTTGTGAATTAAGTAAGTGGACAGTGAACCTAGGTGAGTTTCTGTGAGAATTAGAGCAGAATAGTAAAAAGTATAAGTACTTACGTTCGTCCTCCTCCAAATTCTTTCGCGATTGCATCCCAATCCTTTGGATTCTTGAATTTTTTCAGAATATCTTGGAGTCTGTTGTCATCTGCTTTGCTCCAATTAAAAGTGCCATTTTTAGACATCTTCAACGAACTCTGAATGCCATGACCCGCACCAGGCCCTGCGAGAGGAGAAGGCATCATATAAATGGGAGGAGGTGCTCTCCGTGTCATTGGAGGGCCAGCCATACCAGGAGGAGGCGGTCTAAAAGATGGTGGCAACATCGATTGAGGATGATGATGTCCTCCAAAGTGTCCATTTGAGTGATAAAGATGACGGCTGTCTGGATACAGTGGAGGCATACTGTACCTTGCCGAACTATCGTGTTGAGAGTAATGATGTGCATGAGCGCCACTACCTTGTGAATCGACTGAATAGTTCTCCTCTTTAGAACGTATACTAGAGCCACATCTGCTCGTAACATTAGACCTGGGGACAAAATCTCTTGAAGAAGAATCCGTATTCCCGTTGACTTCCATGTTGCTAATGGGGTCGAACCTATTGACAAGATCGACCTTTTCAGTCTCGGCAGATTCTTTATTGTTTTTTTCTTGGGACGAGGGAAATTCGTCATCATTGCCGAAACTGAAAGATTTGCCCATTAAATCGTCGGCATTTGCCACCGAGAAGCCTCCTCCAAAGCTGTCTTGACCAGTTATGTCCCATGATGGCATAGCGGATGTTAATGACCGTCCTACGTCATCGTTCTCAGTGTCGTCCACGCATTCTAGAAGAGAAACCTTGGATTTCCCATTAACAAATCTATTCCCTCCTCTAGTAAAGGATCCAACAGATTCGATTGAAAATGCAGTGTACAGCTCCCTCTCTTCAGTAAAGCTGGCGCTTCTACTCTTTTTGGTTGGAGGGGCATCACGTTGCTCTCTCATGGACAATTTGCCGAGGTGCATGGTGGGGGTGGAGCTACGTTCCCTAGAGCTTCTGTCCCTCTTTGCTTCTTTGCTGAAAAGCAAGTCACTTGATCCTGTGGAGCATAGTTGTAAATCACCCAAACCAACCTTCTCATTAGCTATATCAAGTGTCTCGTCAATTGAAGGAACAGGGAACAGTAATTTTTTTTCCTTCTGAGTTCCATTGGATGCATCGGAGGATAACGTTGGGCATATTTTTTCAACCGGTGTTGTAGCACCGTTTCGGGCCTCAAATTTTTCTTCTTCGATGCTTGCGACTTGGTTAAGTCCATGTTTCCAGGAAGAGTCAGACTCGGCTCCAATAGAAATCTCATCATGATTATTGTCGAGGAGAGTATTGGGTAACGACGGAGCAGCTTTCAGCGGACCTGTAGTATTTTCGCTAAATGACGAAGAGACAGCACGAGAGAATTCCATATTCATATCAGAATTTTGGTTTTGGTAAGATCCATGAGGGCCATAATAAGGATTCATTCCATTGTATGCCGAATACACTCCTCCTCTGCCATACTGGATGGGTCCGTTATGATTGCCATAAGCCGCATAGCCAGGTGTCATCATTGATTTACCAACATGTGATTGGTCATAAAAACTACTGTGTTGGTAGTGATTATTGTATCCACCCGGTGATACCATGGCAGACTGGTTCTGGTTCGTTAATTGACTGTGACCTCTATAATAATTATTTGACATTTGCATGTTAGATTCGCCATTGCTCATGAAGGGGTGGTTGGGATACGACTGGGCTGGAAAGTGATGAGGTACTTCATTCGATGAAGCTAAAACCAGTATAATTGCGTTAGTGATCAAAATCCAGTAACTTGGTCTTCTTCATTATCATCTAGCAATGCAAGTCTACATACCTTTCCTATTGCAGTGCTTCGGGGTGTCAGCTTCCCGAAAAGACTTCGGATTCGTTGCCATCTGTTGGTTCAGCTTACCATCACCCTCCGCCCCATTCCATTTTGTGTCGAGTTCCGGTAACGGTTCTTGTTTCAGTTTCATGGGCATCTCAACCAGCAAGTTTCAGTGAACCGTCTATAGACTATTGTTGATTTGTAACAGTTACGAACGGCTAATGTAAATGCAATCGGGAGATACATACGATGAAGCATTCGGAGATTCTTTGTGTAGTTAAATCTGAGACTATTCCTCACCATAAAGTAGCGATAGCTAATCCAATATCATATGTAGCTAAATTCCTCTAGAAACAATTGCCTAAAAATCGCACAAATCGCTGAAAACACAAGAAACGTTAGAAATCTAACGGTACTGTAACCGTCTACAAATATCTGAGTTTTTCTAGGGTTTTAATTTTTTGAAGTGATATCGTACGTACGTCGTAACAATATTGATTCTATTTGTATTTTTTAATTGAATTTAAGCATTTTTAATTAAATTATACTTTATTATTAGACATCAATTATTCTTCTGGAGGATACTTTAGATCTTCCTCAGTCAAATTAAAGCCTGACAATATCCAGGGATGTTCAAGCGCCTCTTCTGCCGAAGGCCTTTTCTTTGGATCAATTGTGAGCAGTTTCGATATGAAGTCTGTGAATAAAGCTTTCTCGTCTTCTTCCCATGTTTTCCGTTTGCTAGTCATCAGGTGAGCGTCAAATCCAAGGCGCTCCGCCATTGTGGTTGTTTTTGGTTGCAGTATATTGAAAACTGTGTTATCATCCGTCTCACTTTCACTATCTTGAAAGGATGACGATGCATTCATTTGGACACCACTATCATTATCAGTAAACACTTTTTCATACAGTAAGCCTGTAGGGGTAAAAAATTGGCCACTCTGGCGGCCCTCGTCAATCATATGGCGAGGAAAAGCTCCGCATATTGCTTCAATTCGAGCTAACATAGAAACAACTGAATCGTTTTGAAATGTCACTTGACCAGTGTACATTTCAGCGATGACACAACCAAGTGACCATACATCAATTTTACCATCGTATGGCAATCCCAAAATAACTTCAGGTGCACGATAACTTCTACTTTGAATGTAAGAACTTTGACGGTCAGTTAAGTAGCAACTGCTGCCAAAGTCAATAACTTTGACACGGGCTCTTGAATAAGATGCGAGGAGAATGTTTTCAGGTTTGATGTCCGAGTGAACAAGACCGAGATTGTGAACAAAACGCAAGGCCACTAGACACTGACGAGCGATGTAACAGAGACGGTTCCTTGTAAAATACTGAGGTTCGTTATGTTCCATAATATATTTTCCAAACTCAAACAAGTTTTGCCGTAGAAGTTCAGTCACAATTATAAGGTGCTCCTTGTGATAGAAAAATGCCTTCATCTCCAAAATATTATTTTCATTACACTGCCCTGTTTGACGAAGAAGTTCTAGAATCTTTATCTCATCAAGAGACTGGTCGAAAAAGTCTTTTGTGTTTTTAATCACTTTTAAACACACTTCGTCATAATACTGGTAAAATTTAATTTGATTCTTGGTTAGCATAAATGATAAGATTTAAAAGGATAAAAGAACAAAACGAACTTACGACTTCTCCATCTTCAGCCTTCTTTCCTGACGTTAAATCGACACAACGATATGCTGTACTAAAGGCAGCACTTCCCAATTCACTTTGTACATAATACTGACCGGCAAATATTGAATCGGGTTGGAGCACTAAATCTTTTGTTGGTTCAAAACCCGTTTGATGAGCTTTGTAAATGATTGGAAGGTGATATATTTCCAAGTCACCGATATTTCCAGAACCAGCTGCTTTGGCAGCGGGAAAAGTAGGATCTGTCTGGGAACCATCAGTTGACGACGCTGGCAAACTGCTGCTCTTGTCCTTGTTGCTAACTTTAGATGATTGGGATGATTTTGTTAAGGTTTGATGAGCATCGGTATCCAACAACTTCTCTGCCTCTAACAAATCCCGCTCAAACTGGGAATCAACAGAGTTATGGTTTTTGTTTGAATCATGTACACTTGATATGTATTCTGATTGCATACGTTCCATCATATTTTCATAGCCAACTTCAATTTCTTGAAGTCTGGCTTTTGTTAACGTATGGATGACATATCCAGGTTCGTCAAGATCGTCATCGTCCCACTCTAGTGTTGGGCCATTGTTCACAGATCCCTTGAATTTATCAGACAGCCACTTTGAAAAAAGATCCCTTGTACTCGATTTCTTTGACGGGTGACGAACCATGATATGCGCATATAAAGTTCTTATCAAAGCTTCATTTCTGTCCAAACCCTTTTCAACTTTACCAAAGCTCAATTTTGACGCAAGGGCATTAGAAGAACTCATGACAGCCGAAGTGACGGATGACATTATGGATGCTGAAGTACTCTTATTACCTAATGGGCTTGGTTCGTATTCTGATGCATGATCACTTTCATTCTCGTCATAGTCCTCATGTGTACTTTCATCATTGTCTTGAAGAACGACACCCGTTGTTCCACCGATTTTTGAACTCAACGGACCAAGAACCATATCATCCATAACACCCTCATCATCATCACTATCCTCTTCATCATTCTCACTTCGTGAATCATCAAATGATCCGTGGCCGTTTGACTCTGAAAGTACTTTCTCTACATCAAATACGTCATAGTTATGATTCTCCTCTTGATCTAGTATACGACTGCTGTCATCAACTTGACCGGATAGATTCTCATTTGGAATCGTATCCCGAACCTTTTCAACTGAAGATTCTTGCTCAACTGTATGGAGTTCATGCTGCTTATCATCAACAGGAGATGCTATCGATGTGTTTGTCTCTTGTTCATTTAAAAGCGATTGAAGTACTGTTTCGATGGTATCCTCTGCGTGACTCGTGCTATCTGATTCCACTCTCTGCAATATGGCCAAAAGAACTTGCTCAACACCCCTCTCCACATCTAACTCTTTCCTTGCTCTTCTCTCCATTTCAAGTGCCTTCTTTCTCGCATGGGGAGTCTCCAAATCTTTTAACGATTCATACTTTTCAGTCAAATGAAGAGAGTGTGCCTTACCCGGGGCAGGACTGGAAGGTACGACACTAAATTGCGGAGGAGAAGACTTGTCAGTTTCTAAGGTTCCTGAATTCATGGGGCTATCTCTGCCATAGGAACTACTGATCGGTTTTGCAAGTTCAAGCTCCTTGAATGGTTTGATAAAGTCTCCATCGCCGTCTTGATTCATATCATTACTATCGTCATCCAATTGTTTTACTCTTCCTTTATCATCATCCTTGTTGTGGCGAAACATTTCCAAGGCTGCTTTGCGTACATCGGCAGGAGGTGATAACAGTCTATTATCAAGATCCGTTGCAGTCGCAAGAGCAGATGAACCATCATCAATTCCATCAGGACTAAGTGGTAATGGCATCAATCCCACCAATGGCGCATCTGAATTAGTCGGCCTCCTTATTCCTCTTCCTTCACCACTGTCATTTGTTGCTACATGGTTCACGGCCAGCCAAGCGATCCGCTGTTGTCTACGCTTACGAATATAACCCAACGCTCCTCGAATGGCTTTTTCGTAAGCGTTTGTAGCACAATCCACGTTGGAATCAGATGTACGGTAACTGTGTCCGTGATCGTGCATTGGAGGTTTCCCGGACGGCTCCGATGCATGAACACTTCCCCCCTGCCCCTGTTTCATTGAAATGTCACTGTGCTCTTTTAATTTTTTATCATTTTTATCATATTGTTTTTCTGTTTCAGCCAACTTGCGTAAAATATCCTCCGCTTGAGACGACGCTTCGGATGCATCCCCCGTAGAATGACTTTGCTCAATGTGAACGAGATTCAGGTCATCCGATTTCTCCTTATCTGTTCCAGAATTTGCGTTTGTCTCCTCTGAAATGATTTCCAAAGTTTCATTCGAAACGGAATTAACGGTGGCATCAAGTGCAATTGGATTCTCGGTCTGGTAAAACGAGTAGCGCGTCTGCACGGTTCCTCCTTCTCCGCTTTTGGAGCTACTGATCGTGAAAGAACCGGTACTGTTCCGCGTTCCCTTGTTCTTTAGATCCATATTTCCTAGCTTGCGCACCAAAACAAAAGCTCTTTATTTTGTTTGTGAAAAAATGAAAGGGGAGGTATCGTACCGTCGCTCCTTTATCGTCTCGAGGATCAAAAATGAAAAAAAAACAAGTTGAAATTCAATTTGAAATTCTTGAGCAGCTGTTATTAGCAACAGTACAATGCTGTATGTACAGTATCCCGCACGATCAATCAAACAAGTGCCTACGTTCTTTCTTTGAACAGATCTTTTCAGTTCAGCAGCGCAAGAGATGGAACAAATATGTATCGATCTATCGGATAAATAAGGGTAACTAATTGAAAGATGAAAGATACATGAAACAAATTTGTGTATACTGTAGTTTGCAGAATTAGGTGTGTGCAGAATACACATAAAGAATATGATCGGTGATCAACAGTACAAACATGGGATGTACTGTGTGTAGTATGTACCCGCCCGTGGTCGGGTACCATCAGGTACTACTGGAACCGACCTACTACGTACGGCATGTAACAAGTATGTAACTAATCGCCAAAGGAGATGGGGGCGTGAGCACGGATAGGCCCGGATCCACGTGTGTAATGTTGTATTGCACAACGTAATGACATTAGTCAACAAATAACGTTATAAGAAAATGAGACAATAGATAATGCCCCGGCACGTTGTCTTTCGAAATAATTGTTCCAGAAATGTCTTTGTTTTTTCACAAAAATTTAAGATTAATAAACACAAGAATCAACCGCTCAGAACTTATTGACCGCGTTTTTGTTTTTTTCGTGTTTTCGTAGATGTTTCCGTCTTGACCTTTGTGAGGATATCCAAATGTTTCTCAAGCATTCTGCGTAGTTTCTTCCTACTTCTAGTGGTTTGCGTCATGGTGGCCGAGTGGCTTCTCTTGAGCCCCATCTTCTTATCCCACATTTGAATATCGTTTTGCGTTTGGATGGATTTCTCCATGGATGCTTTGAAAGAATACATGCGTTCCAAGCTGAAAGGAGGCAAATCATTTGGATCCACCTGTATTTCAGTCTCTTCTGCTGCATGTTTTGTACGGGAATCTTTTTTCTTTGATTTTTGCCAGATGGCAGTTTCTTCCATCATTTTATTCGCTGTATTGGATCCTTGTGTTTGATTTGCAGGTAAATGTGGCACAGTGGAAAAATCATGATATGTGCCGTTCCAAGATTGCTGCTTCCTCAAAGAGTTTTGAAGATTTTGTAAATAAAAGTAGTCTCCGGCACTGTCCATATTGTTTTTGTGATTCATGACGCCCATAGATTCCTGTTGCCTTTGTTGCATGAGTTGCATACCAAACAAGTCGGAATTGCTAGAAGAATGATAATTACTTAAAGATGCACTGTTACTAGTAGCCGACGGAAAATAATTTCCCGACGAATAATTGGACGGGTCATCAAACAAATTTTCGAGGTAGAATGAATCCATTGGTTTATTCATTCCGACAGTGCTTAACATGCTTGATCGCCTTGAAGGATTTGCAAATTCCTGTATGAGGAATTGAGTGAGACTATTTCTCCGGCCAAGCATCGCATCCCCACCAAGAAGAAAGTCCAAACTAGACCTTCTTGAATTCTGCGAAGCACCAACATTAGAAGCGATATAATGTCTGTTGGCAGCATTGCTAGAAGGATACATAGATGAGGATGGCAGTGAAATAGTATTGCCCGTGTCGTTATTACTGGATAATGCCACGGCTGCATCTCCTAGAAGATCCAAGCTGTTTCTTTTTTCCATTGAAGAAGATCTTCTCTCCGATCCCTCGGGATGGTACCCGATTTCGTCTAAAATGTTATGGGCAAATCCGAGAGAATCCCGTCGAAACATATCCGGAGTAAAAGAACGGCCATAACTCTGTTCGTTGTTGCCAAAAACAGACGATGAATGCTGCATCATTTGCTGAGGTGAAGGGTCAAAGTGCATACTGTTACCGCGGTTGTAAAACATGGGATACTGCGAGGAGGGGGGAGTGGATGATAACGCCTGCTGTTGTTGCTGAGCAGACCCTATATTAGAACTATTCGACATGGACAGTCTTCTTTGGACAAAATCATTCAGACTTTGCATTTGCATGTTGCTTAGTCTTCTACCTTGCCTTTGTAGGCTGATTATTTCTTCAAAGTCTGAGAGATTAGTAAGATTCATTTTTGCATTAGGAGATGTACAAGAAAAAAAAAGTAACTACTAACCCCGACAGTGGTGTTTGTCTATGGGGTGATGGTCGATGATCGACGATGCGGTAGTTATGAGATATGATGTAACCCAGATGAAAGATGTAAGATGGAGTTCGGTGCACTCCAGGGTGCAGTAGGACGGAAGCAGAAGTGCGTTATAGGCCGAAACAATGGCGGACTCTTTTGTCTGCGGTGATGTTGGTTCCTTTGTTTGGTCTCGCTATGAAAATGAAGTAGCCAGGATGGAAATTGAGCGTGTAATCAATGTCAGATTTCTTGGAAATACACAAGCAGGTGAATGTGGCGGGGCCAGATGGATGGGAGATGAGACGGAAGTTGAATCGACGTTTCTATTTCGAAAGAGATATATCATGTCCTGTCAATGTAAGAAGGTGTAATTCTCTCGGTCGGGTCACGGTCGCTAATGCCGGTGTCACTGTGGGACAACACGTTTTTAAGAAAATCAGTGTCCCGTCAGGTCCCGTCAGATTCACATATGATACTTCTAATTTAGCTCACATTTCCACCGTGTCCTTATGACCTTACGCCATGACTCGTAAAAGTTCCGTGTTCTTTACACTCCTTTCGTCCTTGTGAGCGGATGAGTGCATGCAGTTAGGTTGGCTACAGTATTTACAGTCAGTGAGTACCCGTAGTAGCTTCGTTCAGCAGCAGTAACTCCAACTGGAAAGAAGGGCCAATAATTTACCCCATCAATTATCAACAAGAGACAAAACATGTACCATTCGTCTTTATCACATTTTGGAAATGTCAATCTGGACTCATGACCCATGCATGTCTGTCAAATTCCTCTGGCTAGTGCCTGTAAAATCAACCAACCACCGTCCCCTTGGGAGGGAGAGAAAAATACATTAGGCACTCAACACTGCCGATACACTGACGATACTTACTTGACGAAATAGAGTTGTGTCAGTGCAACGACTAGAATTCATACGTCCGAGATGCCATCCATATGCCCGTCAAATACATTTTCTAAACTCCAATAATGTACTGCTATAATTATCATTAGACTTCTTACCAGAACCTAAGCAAGCTCTTTCTCTACAAATGCATTGAACGCCGCAACAGTACGTTCCTCAGAGTCATACTTGACAACAGATCCATCAGGCTTCACGATATTGACAGTGGGAAATGATTTGGTGTTAAGGTTTGCCTGAACAAAATCACGCTCTTCATCTCCACGGAACTTGTACACGTCAATATCTGCTTGTGCTGCGAATTTGGAAAATTCATCTTCCATTTTTTGACAGAACTGGCACCAAGGAGCATAGACGGCAATGACAGAGGCTTTTCCAGAATTCTTGATTTCCAAAGCAGCCTCCTTTGTAGCAATATCCTTCACGTTTCCATCTTCCCAAAGGTCACGATCAAATGTCTTCTCAGCACCAGCAACGTGAATACCGCACTCAGTCTTGGTCGATCCATCCTTGTTTGCGAGTCCGACAAACCGTCCCTTACGCTCAGAGGCGTAATCCAACCAGGGCGTGGGATCTCCCTCAAATTTAAAGTTCACAAAACGAGTGGAACCATCTTCGGGAATGGGAATGGTATCCTTTGCGTCTCCAATGGAAGGATATCCCTTGGCATGAAGGGGATGATGAGGAACCTCGTATTTAGCGATGTAATTGAAAGTGTCCTCAAGGGTCCAGTAGGCAAGAGGGTTGCACTTGGCAAGTCCTCCTCCAATGGGTGCATTCTCAAAAAGATCAATCCATGCGCGCTCAAAACCCTGCCAGCGAGTACGTCCATTGATCATACAATCAGTCTTGAGCGTCTTTAGACCTCTCTGAAAAGGTTCTACCTTGCAAACTTTATCATACTGTTCAATATCCTCCTTCCAAAGATCAGCTCCATATTTGGCATCAAAAGCAGCCTTATCGCCAACAGGAACGCCTTCTGCACAGAATACTTCTGCCTTGAATCCATAGTATTCCTCAATTTCCCTAAGAAATTCCATGGTCTCGGGGAATAAGTGAAAGGTGTCGACACACATGACGGTGCATTTTCCATCCTTAAGGTATCCAAGGCGGTGAAGAAGATGAGTAATTACGACATCTCCAGCAATGAGGGCATTGGGGAAGACGGCATTGCCATAGTTTTCACAGGAAATCTTGAGTGCGTACATGGCTTGTTCTTCGAGGTGTTTAAGGCGCATTTCCTTGCCTTCGGCATTGAACTGCTCTTGATCAAAGGCCTTTTCGGCCATGGCAAGAGAGATGACATCCCTGGGGATTGCGATAGTAGACGGCACAAAGGATCTAGGAGCATTCTGTACAAATGCACTAGCAGTGGAGAAGAGAGAAGCTGCAAAAGCAAGAGCGTGGTACTTCATGATGATCGGTTCGTTCGGTTGGTTTGAATCCTTTCAAGTTGTTGTACCTGTTGTTGTTGCAAGTAACAGCAGAGTTTGAAGTTGTCAAAAAAAAAAAGATGGCAACCACCCTACTTCAGTACAATTGCAGAAAAGTGATGGTTGTCGTCGTATGCACTGTAGTAGTAGTACGTGTAGTAGTAGTACGTTTTGATCGGATGAGCATGAAGATACCGGTAATCTTTTGTTGCTACTCTCTACATAAAGATACCGTACCAGGTAGGTGGTACCGTGCTCTACCTACTACTTTGGTTGAACCCCTGAGCCTTCATGGATGATTTTTTATTAGTGGCTGTTAGCTCTCTGTTGTTGGCTAATAAGCCTACTCTTGTACATACTACTCCGCACTAAAGCGTACGTAGTACTGCTGCTGTACGTACAAGTACCGCTGCAATATGAAAATTGTCCCAACAGGCTGTATGTGATGACATCCTCTGTTGACATGTCCACCTAAAGTCTAATTTGAAAAACATGTTATGAACTTACTATCCTCACTTTTTTATTCTGTCAACCTCTCTCTCCCTCTCTCTAAGAATGAATGTAGCTATTGCATACACATTTTTTCATGAAAGAACTGCATATTGGCTCTCTACTGCTGTTAGAATCAGGGTAAATCTAATAATCGGCACAAACAATGATCCCCCGTCCACCCGTGAGAAGCAATTGAAACGCCGCCCGTAGCTTATGATGACACAAGCAATCAGTTAGTAAACAAACTCAAGATTATAAAATTAGAAATGGATTTTTCCTTTATATAGGTACTACACACTCTCTGTTAAACTACTTATAATTGTGAATGATTATGAATTTACAATGACATATTCCACATTTAGAAACTACTACTATCTATTTCTAATTCACAACTCTACTAGTGTTCTAGGGGCTTGTTCAATGAAGGGTAAATGACCAACAATGTTCCTAGCACAACCAAAGCATTGCCCATCCAACCCAAAGATCCAGGTAGATCTCCTACGCCTAAAAAGTAGGCAATCATAGTGGCTGTCAAAGGTCTGTCAATGTGTATGTGAAAAGTAGCAAGTTGTTAGAATTCACTCGACACTCGAGCAACAAACAGCAACATTATTTAAAGCTCGTTGCAAATCACTTACTCCAACAAAGTGGCGACGGCAATGATGATATTTTCAAAATATTGCATAGCTCGAACAAACCCCATGACTCCAAAAACATTGCATACGACTGCGATATAAATCACAATCCATAAATGATTATCCTGCTGATTGGCCCATCCAAAAAGTCCCGAATAAGGGTCATTATCAAAGGTAATGACAGTCTTTGTCACCAAGAGATAAATCAAAACCAGAAAAGAACCACAAAACGTGATTAAAAACATGAAGACTGTCACTGGCATGTATGGTCTCACAGCTTTGGCACATGTAAGGTATCCAACACCTGCCACTGCAGAAGATAAAGCTAATAAATCACCATAGAGAGCTGTGTTATCAGGTTCATCTTCGATTGCAGCCTCTTTTGCTTCGTCACCAGAGCACAAAACACAACCCGTAAATGCAACAATCACTCCAGCCGCTTCCATGAATAAAACAGTTTCTCCAACAAGAAATTTTGCCAATATAAGTATGAGAGCCTGGGAATTAGCGCCAATCACAGCATTTCCAATGGATGTCATAGTCAGTGCTTTGTAAAATAAAACAGCATGAACAAAGAAACAAAAGACAGCCCCTCCAAAGGTGACAAGCTGCATAGTTGTAAGTTGAGGAACACCTTTGTGAAGCGTTGCTCGAACAGCAAATACAAACAACACCAATGCTGTGGCAGTCATCCTCCAGTATAACTTCAATGCAGGAGGAACTTGGTGCAAAAGGGTCAGTGCAGTACCGTTGGAAGATACAGCCAGCACAGCCCCTAGCAAAGAAGCATAGCGCCAAACAAGATTTGCCTCCGGTGGAGCTTCTGCCGGGACCGAAACACCCACAGCTTCTTCTGCAAATTCTAATATTTCATCGGGAATCACAGAAAGTGACCGAGTAAGAGCCATGTCAAGAAAGTATCCCCTTCCCTTGTTGGCATTGTTCAGTTCTTCTTGAAACTGGTGACTAAGTAGGGTACCCTCCTGAACGACTCCTTCTCGAATCACAGACAATCCTCCAGAGATTGAATCGTATATTTGACTAATGGACGATTTTCGTCGATGATGTCCTCCTTTCTTCTTCTTCTTTCTTTCCCCTGGTGACATCAATGTTGACAATGACTTGGACTTTCGATGCCCCGCCCCTCCTCCTCCTGCCCCTGTTCCTCCATGCAGAGGATGCTGTTGTGTTGTTGTTTCCTCCGTCAATAATAAAAATGTACTTTCGTTCATCACCGCTGCATCATCATCATCGTTGCGAATTGCGTCTACAACCGAACGTAGTATCGGGTCCTTTTCTTCGTCTTGTTCTTGCATTGATTGCCAACAAAGTTTGTATAGATAATGATGACAGTATGTATGGAGGGGCGTTAGTTATGTTTTGTTGTTCATCTATCCATCGGAGTTGTATTTCTACTACTGTACATATGATGAGAGATATTGTGTTGCTGTACAGTAGGTACACGGTACACGGGGTAGTTTGCATCCATGAAAATGAAAAACATATGAGTGGAGGAAGAAGAAGACATGGGCCCCACCAGAAAGCAGTTAGTGCCTACTGTACAGCCCAATCAAGCTACAAGTACAGGGTGGGTACCCTACCGCAGTAGGAGCAGAAAAAGAGAAGACTAAAAAGAACTCAGTTCGCGACATCCATCCATACGTACATATTGCTTCTTGTTGTGCTGACATGATCTTGGATCTTTGTAAAATACTACAAAATATCTGCAATGCAACAGCAATAACGGCGATAGCAAGAACAGCAACAGCAATAGTAAAGACAACTGCCTACTCCTGGTGATTGGTGGTGGGACGCCGCAAGCAAAACAACAAGAAGAAGAAAGACGACAATACTACTACTGCCTGTAATATTACTAGCTACCCGTATCTGTACTAGTAAGGAGCACCACAAAAGCAAGGCAACACAACACACTACTTTTTGAATTTGTGCTTTGTTCATTGTCTGCTCTAAGTCTTCATATTAAAGAATTCGTGTAAGTTCTATGTCTGCACTTGCTCTTTGATTCTTCACTTCTTGGACATTTCTTAAAGGCTGGCGTTTTCAATTCTTTTTTGATTGCACCACATGATATGTGTATTGGATTGTCCTCGTCAAACAGCAGCAGGAGTATTACTGGCCACTGGTAGTAGGGTTATGGTATTAAAGGTAGCCAGCATGTCAGATCAATTCCAAGATATAGGAAAACTTGATATGTATCAAGTATGTGGTGGTGATTGCTTTGTTGATGAGCACTACTATGAAAATACTGTCGAGGACACTACTGCAAATGATGATCATGCTTTATTATCTTTAATTGTTCCTGATACTGAGAGGATGGTAGAATCAGCACTTGAACACAAATGGGATCTTGTAAGGAATTATTTGAATGATAGGAAAAGAAGTAACAGTGCAAAATGTTGTGCTATCTGGTATCGAGACAGAAGTACTGGTGATAGCATTACCACATTCTCAACCATGATAATACATGATTCCCCGTCTGATATTATTGAACTAATGCTAAACATTGTTGCAGAGGATAAAGATAAATTGCTCAATAGTTGTTCAAAAAAAACTGGAATGACTCCTCTACATTTGGCCTGTGAAAGGGGAAATTTGGACACTGTAAGATTGATTGTATCTTCTTGTACAGACATGAATACAATCCTACAAAGAACAGAAAATAAACATGGATGGTTGCCTATACATTTTGCCTGTCAGGGAAATCAGAATTTGAAAATAATCAAGTTTCTTGTAGAACACAGTGGCCCTGATATGTTGAATCATGCAGATAACAATGGACAGTTGCCTTTACATATTGCAGCTAAAGGTGCACAATTCAATGTTGAGACCAGCAAGTTCCTTGTGGGTGTTGGTGGAAAAGATACACTTTATGTTCCAGATAGACATAAACAAATGCCCATCCATCATCTATGTCAGTCAAGTTCACCATTCATTGGAAAAATTCTATCACATTTTGTTAGTGAGGGAGATGATGATATGATGAATAGTAAAGATGAAAATCATGTTCTACCTTGTATGTACTTACTTGCAAACAATAATGCAACAGTTGCTGATATAAAAGTTGCTCTGGGTTTGATGCAACCTCACATGCTTGTACCAAAGGGGAACATTGAAGTTGAACAACTATTTGATGCTATTCGTAAGTCAAGTGTGCAAAAAGTAACTCTGCTTCTTGATACATGTGATGTCCTTGATGATAAAATCCTATCCCTAAAGGATACTAGGAATATGAATGTGATGCAAAATCTATGTAAAGGCAGGGCATCTGGCAGCAAACAGGCCTTTGATGTAATTCTTCTTCTACAAGATCGATATTGCCAAGCACTTGTCCTGGAAAAAGACACAATTGAGGCTGTCTTAGATTGGACTCAGAATCTTCAATCCGAATTTCAGCATGAACTTTTTAAGCATGGGAGGTATTTAAAGTCAATCTTGAATAAGCTGTTCATTGAGAGGCGTAATGTTTTCATAGTCATGCTAGACCTATACGTCCAAATCATTATTGTCATTTTCTTTTCATTTGAAGACAAATTTGAAACATACAGGGGGTATGATACTTTCTACATCAGATACATAGTATTTTGTCTATCGATACTTTGGGTACTTGTAAGGGAGATCTCACAAATAATCAACATTTACTTGACATATTACATACACTCAATAGAGAACTGGACTGATTTGTTGCAGCTTGGCTTCTTTGCTTGGGTTATATTGGCTTTTGGCAATGGAAATAAAATTGACTTTTCAGATGGGTTTGAAAGACTTGTTTTTGTATTCTTCACAGGCATTGCATGGGTGAAACTGCTCTTCAACATTGGACACTTAATATATCCAATAGCTGTCTTTATGGAGGCATTCTTCAAGGTAAGAACACTAATATTTCTTATAAATTTTTCCAAATCTCAAATATGCTCATTTATCCCATCAGATTGTAGGAGCTTTGATTCCATTTCTGATCACAACATCTGTAATTCTTGCATCATTTGCCCACATGGTTCGTAATGCTACATTATGCAGAGACTTCAAGTCAATATGGTCGAAACATTCAAAAA
The DNA here is from genome assembly GCA_019693545.1 of Chaetoceros muelleri. Taxonomy (NCBI): domain Eukaryota; phylum Bacillariophyta; class Thalassiosirophyceae; order Chaetocerotales; family Chaetocerotaceae; genus Chaetoceros; species Chaetoceros muelleri. Next base: position 21,056 of record JAAMXU010003721.1, read on the forward strand.
TAGTTTGTCAGCAATATCAATCAGAATGGTCTAACTACACCCTACAAGAGTCATATATAGAGTCCTTTACCATGCTTCTTAGCAGTGATTGGCCTTTCCGTAGTGAATTTGTTCTGGACTTTGACTCCTGGATCAAAACTGAAAAAGTTCTTGCATATCTCTTTGCATTTGTTATTGGTATATTGCTTCTCAATATTCTCATAGCAGTGGTCAACAACAATTTCAATGATGTAGTCCTGAATTCCAAGTCCTCATTCTGGCATACATGCATGAATATTGTGCAGGATGTTGACCTCATGTTTTTATTTTTATCAAGGTATCAATGTTTCAATGCTAAGAATGAGAAAGCAACCAATCCCCGCATTTCATTTTCTTGTGATTCTGGGTATAGCAATACTAAAAAAAAATATGGCAGTATTGGATTATGGTGGTTTGGCTACAACAAAAGATCCAAAGCACCCCCTTTTTATCAACGAATGATTTTCTTCTGGAAGAATGCCACTTGGGATGAAATTTTAATTCCAGGGAGAGAGTTTGAAAATGTTTTGCTTGGAATTTGTTTTTACGACAAAACAAAGTCCTTTCTGTCCAAGGTGTTTGCCAGGTGTTTGAGTCACATCATATTCATTATTGCAATGATTTTTGGTATTCTTGTCACAATATCAGGGTTCTTTACAGGTGGATTGACATGGCCTATGGCTTTGAAGGAGAAATTTTTCAGTGTTCCTACTACTGACAAGAATGATCTTTTTGCATTTGAATCAAATGTGAAGAGACAGATGGGACTGCAGGAAGCACATCTGACAAATATTGAACAGAAAGCATTGTCTGTTGGAGACTTGGAGATGGAGATAAAAGAGCTTCAGAAATTGCTGATGTATTACATTGAAAAAGGGGTGGCTACTAAGTAATAGTATTAAATCATGTTTTGCTCTATTTCAATATGATGAGTCTTTGTAAGAAGATAAGTCACAAAAATGCATACTTTTATCCTACTAAGAAGACAGGTTGATAAAATGTTTGTAGTAATGGAGGACATGAAAGACAGTATAATTAGAACTACAAAAGGAATTGGAGATCAAGAAAAATGAAATCTTTTCAAAGCTTGAACAATAGATCATCGTATGGGTCTGATGAAATATGTGCATGCTGCTGAATTATGAGTTAAGTAAAATTAAGATAGACTACTTCTAAACTACTCTACCCAACCCTGATCAAATATGATATTCTTAGATGCTCCTTGGAACTTTCTTCTATTTTTTGATTATTCATCTCTTGCAAGTTGATGAGCATCATCATTAATCAGTGGCTGTCATTCATCAAGATTAGCCACATCACCTGCCAATCCCACTGCCACTCCATGAGTTGATTGTGCTGCTTGCTGCTGCTTCTTTGCCCATCAAGCTTCTCCTCATCTCTTGGCAGTCTACAGGAAAGTCACAAAGTCAAGAAATGTATACAGATATGTTTTCTATCGCGAGTCACAAACCCAGAAATAATTCAAAAGCACTGTCACTAACCACAAACTAATTCAAAATTGTGTTACTTTGATTGTGACTTATGATGATGAAAAATCACACTTAGACTTGCTTATTGTATTCAAAAATTTTCAAACATGATTCATTTCATTAGGATAGATACTAAATTAGAGAAGATTATTTGATTTGAATTTTTCCATGTTCAAAATCCTAGTGCGAGACCATTCTTATCATTGGTGGTTTTGTCTTCTATTCTACTACATCATAGTAGTTAGTAGTTGGGCTATTACTTCATTTATACATTTATAGTTTCTCTCATAAATAATAGAGTCAACACAATGGGTAAGAAAACAAATGGGGCACACAGCCCATGGGAAGGAATCACCCTGAAACAAAAAAGCTTGCAAGAAAAATGATGATGCTATGGAATGAAGATCCATTTTGACATAGATGCGCTATGACGATAAATATGTGTAGGTAGTTTTATCCTATTTAGCAGTTAACCTGCCGGTTAACTGGTCACATGCTTATTGTACGTAATAATCAATAGTAGTATCTTTTTTATTAGCTATGGTGATCGTCTGTTAGACATCACGTATCTAATCTTTTTTATCTACAACACACCTAATATAATTTCCCTTTTAATTGAATTTACTTCAATTATCTTCTTTCTTATACTGTTTTCTCTTCCCTTATCCACAACCGAGAGTCAACCGTGGCGCAGTAATATTACTGTTACGCCCAAAAGCTGTTGTGTGAACTAACATGGAACCTACAAAGCAAGGTTCCGAGTAACGGTAAAAAACTCACGGCAAGACCACGAGTTCAAGAAACAATTGACAGAGATCAAATAAAAGATTTTTTTAAATGAGTTCCCAGAAGAAGAAGTCTTCCGGCCATGGTTCTACGCTGAAAGGTGATCGTGAACCCGAACTCACTCCCCCGATCCCTTTTGTTCCTCCGAAGGTGGACGAAGGAGATGAACCACCGACTGTGGACATCACGATCAAGAAGAACGCAAAAGAACGCCCAAGGTCAATACCAAGAAGAAGACCTTCTCGGCTATTGAGATGTTCACAGGAAATGGAGCTTTCATTGTGACCGTTCTTAAGAGACTCCAGACGGAGATCTTTGAGCATCTCGGCATCTCGAACGGCCCCAAGAAGGTGGATGATTGACTGGATTACCGTTTGCAGGTAACTACTGGCTGCGCAAGAGATCAATTGGTCAAAATTTTTAAACAAGGAAGACGACAATTCGCCTTAGTGTTTGCTGTCTCCAATCAGCAGCGTGAAGTGTTTGCCCGAGATAAAGGCGTCTTCTTTGAATGGCTCCTGGATGGGGACAAAACCAATATCCCTGAGGATACCCTTGGAAAACTCGGAGAGACAGCCGATGAGTACTGTCAGCAGTACGAGTCGTATGTTTGGTTTGAGATGGGGAAACTCATGTGGGTGAGGCATCGAACTGTGCAAGAAGAGCACATTCGTTAACTCGAGAACAAAATAATCAAGCCCTACGACATGGCTATAAGGGACTTTTACGACCGAGTTGTCAAAATGTACTTTTTTATCTATTACATGCAGCTGCCTTTGATGAATAATCAGGCGTGGTATGAGGCCAAATGGCACACACTCAATGCACTTCCATCTGAAGAACGCATTCCTGTTGCCATTCCCAATGGCCTTCCTAGATCAATGCAAGACAAGCTTGATCAAAAGGATGAAGACTACCACATGGTAAGTAACAGGAAAGAGCCGAGAAGCAGAGGCTCAAGGAATCCCTCGAGAAAAAGGGAAATCTCAAAGCTGCTGAAGCAGTAGCTAGAGACTGGTCGTATCCCGAAGAAAGATAAGAAGTTCCAGAGCGATGCCTCTGAGAAGAGCAGCTCCAAGAAAGCCAAGTATTGTAATTGGTGCACCAACCATGGCAAAGAGGACAGGTTCGTCCACAGCCATAATGAATCAGATTTCAACTTCAAGAAGGCTGCCGCTAAGGAAGCCGATGCAAAGAAGCGATCCAAGAGTGGATCTGGCAGATCTCTGAATGCTCTCAAGAAAGAGCAGAAGAAATTAAGAAGATCCTAAGGGATAATTCCCTTTCTTCTGAGGCAAAGCAGCGTAGAATCAATAAGATCTACAATTGTGGCTCTAGCTGTAAGAGAAAGCATCATTACTATTCCTCCTCTTCTTCTTCCTCCGATTACTCCTCCGACTCTGACTGATACGCTCCCAAGTCGGATGGAGATTCATATTTGTCTAAAGATTCCGTAAGTAGAAAAACAAATAAAAAGAAAAAGAAATCAAAAAATAATCATAAAAATAGTGGAAAAGTGAAAAAACGTAAGAAAAAGAGTAATAGTAGGCGTGTGAACCGCCTTGATAAAATAATCAGTAGGAATTTATGCTCGAATGAAGTTTTAGTATCGAATATAGTAAGTATTTTATATAGTATTAAAGCTGACAGTAGTGTAGAATGGACAACTGAGGATGTTCCTAAACCTCTGACTTTTGTCAATGTCCACCGTAGTAAGAACAATTTCTCTGTTGTACATCGCAGACTATTCGCGCTAGTGGATCCCGGTTCCACCCATAGCATTGTGAAGCGTTCCTTCGTTGACAGAGTGCAAAACAAGAAAATGCAGAAGAACAAAGTCTCCTACTATGTCGCGGGGGGCAAGTTCTATACTAAATACGAGGCTAAACTAGGAATTAGTCTGCCCGAATTTAGCCAAACCAATATAGTACGACATCGCTTCACTATCAATGGTGAAGCAGGAATAGGATAGGCTATGATCTCATCATTGGCCAAGATCTCTGCAAGATAATGGGAATTGATCTTCATTATAGTGATTGCACCATTCAGATGAGTGGCATGTCCATCGCTATGAAAAGCAACAATTTCCCAATTCGACGATCAGCAATATCATCCGGAGAAATCAAACAAGTGATTGCACGGTCTGAAGAACCGAAGGTCACAACTGAGGCAACTGATAGGATAGTCAAAATCCTTGATAGTGATTATCACAAAGCAGATTTGCGAAAAGTGGTAGCCAAAGCAACTCAATTGAACAAACAGCAGCAGCTTAGCTTGCTACAGCTTCTACAGAAGTATGAAGCGCTGTTTGATGGAACACTGGGAAAGTGGAATACTGATCCAGTCAATATAGAACTGCACGAGTATGCTAAGCCTGTCAGTTCTAGGTATTATCCTGTTCCAAAAGTAAACAAAGAAACTTTTAGAAAAGAGTTACTTTGTCTAGTTGACATTGGAGTGCTGACTCCAGTTCAAGATTCAGAATGGGGAACGCCTGTATTCATTATTCCAAAGAAGGATGGTACAGTGCGCTTCATTACTGATTATCGCAAAGTCAACAAACTAATAAAAAGAAAGCCATATCCCCTGCCATGTATTGCTAATACGCTTCAGGAATTAGAAGGATTCCAATTTGCTTCGGCTTTGGATCTGAACATGGGATATTATACAATTTGGCTGACGCCTGGAGCCAAAGATCTGACCACCATTGTCACCGAATTTGGCAACTTTAGATATAACGTTTTACCTATGGGCATGTGCTGCTCTGGTGACGTCTTTCAAGCCAAGGTAGATCAACTACTTGGTGATATCAAAGGGGTAAAGACTTATATCAACAATATTTTAGTCATCAGCAAGGGATCCTTCGATGACCACTTGAAACAGTTGGATACTTGTTTCAAAAGAATTCAAGAAGCCGGAATGAAAGTCAAGGCTGATAAATGTAGCTTCGGCCTTAGTGAGATACCATATCTAGGATATATAATCTCACGTGAAGGTATCAAGCCTGATCCTGTGAAGATTCAAGGGATCATGGACATGAATCATCCAAGGACAACCACTGAAGCAAGAGCTATCATTGGGTCCATCCAATATTATAGAGACATGTGGAGACGACAATCACACATTCTCTTTCCACTCACTAAAGTGTCTAGTGGTCCAAAAAATAAGAAACTCGTATGGAATGACAAACTGGAGTCCGCATTCCTTGAATTGAAAAAGAATGGTTTTGCGAGAGATGCTTTTAAATTACCCCGATTGGAGTAAGCCATTCGATATACACACAGATGCCTCTGATAAACAGTTGGGTGCTGTTATCAGTCAAGATGGAAAGCCGATTGCATTCTTCAGTCAAAGACTATTGAAAGCACAGAGAAATTATACTACAACCGAGAAAGAACTTCTCTCCATCGTAGAGTGCCTCAAACAGTTTCGAGGTATCCTGTTTGGCTACAAAATCAATGTGTTTTCAGACCATAAGAATTTGGTTTATGCAGCTACGGTTTCAGAATCACAGAGAGTGATGAGATGGCGACTAATACTCGAAGAGTTTGGTCCAAACATTCAACATATCGCTGGCATCAATAATGTTGTAGCTGATATGCTAAGTCATGTGCCCTAAGCAAATTGTGATCGAGATGAGCTTGAACCCAATACTGCTCAACATCATGCGAAAGAATTATTCGCTCTAGAGGTGAATACAGCCAATGATGATGGTTTCCCCCTCTCGCTCATCAAGGTGTTCAATGAGCAACAAAAAGAATTAGAGAATAATAAATCTAAAATAAAAGCACTCATACATTGATTATGTATGAGGATAAGATATATGTGCCTCAATCTCTTTGTGGATGCACGTTAGAGTGGTATCATTATTATCTTAATCACCCTGGTGGTGACCGCCTGGCTAACACATTATTACAAGTGTGCTATTGGAAGGGCCAGACACATCAAGCCAAGCAGTTTGCTAAGGTCTGTCAGCAATGCCAAAAGTTCAAACGACGCAAGGCGCGTTATGGATTGCTCCCACCCAAAGAGATAGGTCCATACACAGTCACTGCAAAACAACAACAACCGGCAAATAAAATAGTTAGCACTGAGCTGAAGCTAACATGCATGACTTTCATTGATCCAGCTACTGGGTGGTTTGAAATAGCAGAAGTGCCTACTTATGATCTTGATGAGGTCAAAGCAGGTAATAAAGAATATATAGATAAAAAGTCTGCTAGAATAAGTCAATTATTCAATAACTATTAGCTATCAAGATATCCTTGGCCAGTTGAAGTTGTATACGACAACGGCTCAGAATTCAAGAAAGATTTTCAGCCTCTCTAATCAAAGATTTTGATATAAAGCCAAACTACACAACCGTGGAGAATCCACAGTTGAATGCACCGGTTGAGCAAGTTCATCAAGTAATTCATAATATGATTCGCACTAAAGATTTACGCAATCGTGTGTTTGATTACATTGATCCCTGGGGCGGACAGTTCAATTGCTTGGGAAATACGTGCATCGTATCACTCAACACTAGGCGCCACTCCTGTGCAATTAGTCTTCGGACGCGATATGATTTTTAATATAAAAACTATCATAGATTGGAGAATGATTACTGCTCGCAAACAAAAACAAGTAATCAAAGATAACCTCAGAGAGAATAAAGGTCGGATCGACCATCAATACTCTGTTGGTGATAAAGTCTACTTGCGACCAACAGGCATCCAGCGCAAGTTAGAAATGCAGAAAAAAGGACTGTATCGCATCACGCATGTATTTGCAAATGGTACTGTTCGACTCCAGATTGGAGCTACTAATGATAAAGTTAATATTTGAAGAATCAAATCAGCTTTTGAATAATAATTGCATCTTCCTTCCAATCTGTCGTGGAACACCACAGATTTGGGGGGGGCAATGACATAGATACGCTACGACAATAAATATGTGTAGGTAGTTTTATCCTATTTAGCGGTTAACCTGCCGGTTAACTTTTCACACGTTTATTGTACATAATAATCAATAGTAGTATCTTTTTTATTAGCTACGGTGATCGCCCGTTAGACATCACATATCTAATCTTTTTTATCTACAACACACCTAATTTTATAATTTTCTTTTTAATTGAATTAACTTCAATTACCTTCTTTCTTATACCGTTTTCTCTTCCCTTATCCACAACCAAGAGTCAACCGTGGCACATTTCCATCAGCAGCCCAGCTACATGAGATGGATCCTAACTGGAGATGGTGCTTCAAGCATCCATCATATTCAAGCCAGTACCATAGAATTAAAAAGATTATTGGTGAGTTTTGTTTATAAAGACATAATTGGATTCATTGTACTTTTACTATTTACTACTACTATGTTGTCTAACATAAAGTGCATTTTGGTTTTATATATTACTGCAGATGGTGGTGGTGAACTGTCATCGGATGAAGAGGACATTTTGCCTGACCCCTCTGGTGGGAACGATGGGAGGAGAATCCACGTGGAGGTTGATGATCCTATGTACAACAGTTCTGATGATTCTGATTATGAGCACAAGGGGGGGCAACAGATGATTCTGACGAGGATGATTTATCAAATTCCAACCCCCACCAACAACAACAACAACAAGAACTAAGAGCTCCCCTTTCCCTCCTCCTCCAAAAAGGGGTACCCTGGTACTGGAAAGAACTCTACCAATTCTCCTTTTGGAGGTGTAAACTCATCAAATAAGATATCATCCCACCCCATCAGTGTAGAAAATAATAATGCAGGACCCTGGCATAATGGACGATCTATCCTCTTACCCTACACTATATTTGAACATGAAGAAGATATTGCTACTTCCAATACCACCAAGAAAAGAAAGTCTTTGGTTGTTAGGATCCACCTTTTAAGTGCTGTTATGGATATCAGAGGTCCAGGGTATAAGATTGAGCTGGACAGGAGCAATAACTCATTAATTATTTCCACTCAGTTGTTCAACTCTCAGAAGCTTTTTTGGGGTGAAGATGGAGCAAAACTTTTTGAAACTGTACTCCCCAATGTTCCTGGAATGATGAAGAGTATGTTGGTCCACAACCATAGTATTACCTCCTTGGGTCATATCACTCTCAACCGCTTCCAAGGAAGGTCAGGTCCTTGCATGACAATATCCCACTTTCTATCACTTACATTGCTAATGATAACCCTGAGAGGATTGATGATAACTTCTCATGTCTAACTGTGTGTATTGAACAAGACTGGGTTGACCATGATAGGCCACCCCCCTCTTCATCCTAGTACTGGTAGTGGTTGTACAGCAGTGCCACCAGCAGGCAGGAGATTTGCTTCATCCACTAATACCAATTTTCCTCCTCCAAGACATCAAGTTTACAATCAAGGCCATTCTTCTCATCCTTTCAATATGACCAGTATCAACAGCAAGGACACTTTCAAGGAACATCAGGGCAAGTAAGAGATTCACTGGGCTCAGGCATTTCAGAAGCATCTTCTTCTCAGTGTCAAGAAGCTACGATAGTATGAAGACAGTAATAGCCGGTAAAAGCCCCCAATAGTGACGATAGATCACTATTGTAAGACTAAAACTAAACCTAATACATTCCACGCTTTAGGCCATACCACAATCTACCATAGACTGTCGGCTCTGCTGCTCTCTCAGTGGCTTTCCGTTGGACAACATGAGTGACGCACGAGGTCGCACACAATATGTGTGGCTATTTCTAGCTTACACCGCAGGCGCGCCTCAGCATTGCCTGACCTCCTCTTTGAGTTCGAATCCGTGTCCGTCACCCACAGGAGACCTCACTCTCCTCTCAAGCTCAAGCTCCCTGTGACAAATTATTATGATCACGAATATGGAAATCCAAAATACTACACTCAAAACATGACCAAGGAAAGGTTGAACAGGAATCTGCTTAGTCATAATATCAGAAAGATTATGCTTTCCTTGGAACCAAAATAGACCAACAACTCCAGCAGTGATAGCCTCGCGAACAAGATGAAAGGAGATGGCAACGTGCTTCTTCTTCAGCGTAGCGAAGGGATCAGAAGCGTTCTGAATAACGCTAAAGTTATCACCAAAGATACAAGTAGGTGCAGACCCATCAGAAGGGATGGGTATCCCCAAGCAACGCAACATCCATTTTCGACGTGCAGCGGACAAAGACCAAAGGTCGAGAATCGATGGCAATCAGCCGATCAGGGAACATCTTCAAGTAGCCGAAACAACGGAGGGCGAGTTGAAGATGCTGTTTGCGAGGGCAAGCACTGAAACGATTTATAGAAGCGGCAGCATGACAGAGATCAGGACGAACAATCATGACTAACCACTGAAGTATGCCAAGAAGATGCTGATACTGACGGTGACCGGCAGTATCAAGGAGAGGGGAAGTATCAGTTTCAGGATGACCTCCCTCTGAATCAGAAGCAGGGAGGGGTGTTTTGAACTTCTACAAAACACCATGAACACTTTCAACATGACAAATGGACTCAAGAGCGAAGGTGGTAGAGCCCATAGTCCAAACGTCATGCAATGCATGGTATTTGTAATTATTACCCAAGTAATAATCACGCTCACCACTTTCGACAACCAAGCAAGCCTTGTAGCGAAGGTCACTCTTGATGTCATAAACAAGGCAAGGGGGAGCATACTGATAGTCAGTAGAGGGCTTGAACTTGGCGGATTTGAACTCAAAGCACTTATGGTTGGTGATGAGAGCAGCAATCTCTTTAATCACTGCCTCCTGCCACTTCTTATTGCCAGCTGCTTTGTCAATCCAAAGCACATCATTCCATGTCCGAGGTACCTCGAGTCCGTATTTGAAGTCACCATGCTGACAATTATTACGTCCAGGCTTCTTCTTCTTTTGATGCCGAATCGTAATAAGACCCTAAGAAGGGGAAAACGTGCCCATTGACGATGGATGGTATTCAAGTGTTGACCCAAATCTGTCTTGAGAATATACTCAGCGACAGCATGTGGGTCCTCCTCCTTGAGCAACGCAATAGGGTGAAACTCATGGGCTCCAGATGAGTATTCCACCTCCAATTCCAAAATTCCTTCTACGCACCGATGCCGTACAGTTTGAACGATCTCAAAATCGTAATCAAACTCTTCAGCCGGACTATCGGAGTTGAAAGAGTTGTTCACCTGCTGAGCTACAGTGTCACCATCACTAGGATCCACTTCAGAAGGGATGACAGGTACCGTCATCTGTGACAGAAACTACAGACTCACCACTGGCAACAGACGAGTCATCCACCAAAGACTGGGAGACCTGCGGAACAGCGTCATTCTTGCGATTTGAAGGAAGATCATCTGACATGGTGGGAACAACATGCTCAGGCAACGTGACATTAGAAGGAACAGGCTCCTCTTCTACAAGGGAATCCACAGGAGAAGAAGAAGCATCCAACTGGCCTAGGGTAGGATCAACGGATGGATCCAGTGTTGGCGCCCCACTCAGAATAAGAGAAGAAATATCATCATCCGCTGGTTCAGGGCAAATTGCTGAATCCTCTGCAAGCTCCTCTAGAACAATATCACCAACCAACTGGTTGCCATGTTTACTATGGAACTGGAATCCATCCAAAGATTCTCTGCAAGTCGGAGGCTCCTCTGAAAGAGAAGACAAATCACGCAAGCACACTACACTGCAAATTACTGTAGTCAGATGCGGTGTCAATGGAATCTCACTTACATCTCTGACTGGAAGAATGATACAGGAGAATCCATCACCAACAGTGGGAGCGATCCCTAGCATAAAGCCTGGTGACATCTTGTCACAGGGAAAGCTGACCCAAGGGTTGTAATACCAAATGGGTGCAAACCAACAGAACCGCATCACACTGGTATCTGGCATTTCGCCCTGGAGCACTTCCTGCTGATCTGGCCTCCAATCCAAGGATTGTTGCGTAAGAAGAGGGCGCACATAATTAAGATATTCAAGTGCATAACACCAATACTCGAGAACAGCTTGAGAATAGAAGTCTTCAACAAGCCTCCTCTGAGTTCAGCATAGTTCTGGTTCTGATGGTAAGCCTCAGCAAGCCGACTTCCAATGATTTTATCGTGAAGCACCTTCACCCAAGCGCTACCTTGATAGACCTTGGCATTTTCACTAACAATGAAATTGGGTGCTCCAATCTCGCGAATAAGATCCTGCAATTTGCCAACAGCCTGTGATTCACGGTGGATAAGTTTGCCCACGTCTATCTTACAATGATAGAAGGCAAACATCTGAAACTTATCAAAGCCGCAAAAGACTTGACTGAGGTAAAGAATGTATCAGTGAAAAGAGTGCCGTTGATATAATAAGGGCGCAACATCTTCAAGCGAGCCTTGAAATGATCCCTCATGTATTCACATGTCTCGGCCTCCACTGTACGCACCATCTGTGTCGTATTCTGCAACGTCCGTTTCATAACTTTGAGAGTCGGGAAACCAAGACAAGCACGCCATTCCAGCAAAGTGTCATTTCCACAGAAACAAGAGCTTGACGAGTCGTGATCCGTTCCTGTGGATCATAGCGCAAGGGGGAGATAAGCTCAAAGCGTGGGAGATCCTCCAAATCCTGCTCAGTAGTAGGTTTGGTAATGGAAAGAAAGGTTTTCCAACCATCAAAGTACAATGGCACAGTGATATTGTTGACACGAATCATCTGCTTACCAGGACAACCGTCAGCACCCCTATGACGACGTGGTGGTTTCATCAACAATCGTGCCATGGGCACGGAGTTGATGAGGCTGGAACAAGGCTTCAGACTGGTCAGGATCAGTATCCACAAGAGCCTGATTGACCACTTATAAATAAGAGGAGTTGTCCTGGAGGACAACCTTGCAAATACCATTGACTACTTCCATGGTATTGCTAGAAGACATGCGACCCTGAAGAGGGCCATCAATATAATAAAAGCATCCTGACCTGGATTCTTTGTAGAACCACGAGTCTTGTGATTGCCATCACCTCTACTTCTATCATGTCCATGATCCTTACCATCACCGTTGCTACCAGGAGGGTGCTTATGAAACACCCACTCCTGACGCTTCTTCTCATCCATTGCATTGTAGTCTTTCTTACTACAATGCACCCTCCACCTCTTCAACTGGTTGAAGACAAATCCCCCAATACAATCACGAAGGGGAGTAGAGAAAGGAGGTACATTCCAACCGAGCTTGGGAGAAGTAGAGTCACCAGCATCACCAGAAGTCTCTTGACACACACCACCATGACGGACCTGCTTAGTTGAGGATGGGTTGCCAGTAATAGTAGCACGGTGCTGAAAAGCATGATAATGATCTTCCAAGGCCTTAATCATGTCATCCGGCTTGACATGCCGATTCTTGCTGAGGTCAATCATAACAGAATGAAATTCCTCACAAGAAACAGCATGGATGCTGAGCGCACGCATCACTTCATCATCACCGAGAGTGATACTGTTAATAGAATGAAGCTGACTAATTGTGGTCTTGTAGGTGTTCAAGAAACCAATGAAGTCATTGACATGATCAACAGAGAGGTTGAACAAAGTAATCCATTGCCGCAACTCTCTATCCAGCTGCTGCCCAGCATCATCAAAGCAGTTTCTGATGCCATCCCAAAGCCTTGGAACAGAGGTCTCGTTCTTCAACTGCTCGTTGATATATGAGATGGTACTCTTGGCAATGGATGCATGGAGACGGGCACAGAATGCCTCGCTCCAAGAGGACATAAGCTTCTGCTCGTTGGTCTCAGTTAAGTATTGTTTCACCCCACGAGACTGGAAAACATACTCAACAGACTTTCTGTAATCAAGAAAGTTGCTGGCATCCATTCACATACCTGCGAAAGGGACAGATTAGAAATGATGTGAAGGATAGCACTGAATCTAACCTCACCAGAAAGATACAAATGCTCAGGGCATCCTTGAGCAATCTTCACGGCCTGGATGATATGCCAGAGGCTCTTCTTGGTGGCTAACTGTTTCAAAATCTGACATAGAGTGTCAAAGTTGAGGTCGCCATAGTCCAAGAGAACCAATGCATCATTGGCTCCAATCCCATTGTGATACAGAAATATGCAAAGCCCCCGGAAGAGACAGCCGACGCGAAGGTATGTCAAATCCATCCACTCCAAGGAACAAAGAATGCAGCAAAGAATCTCGGCTAATTGTCGAGAATCGTTTCTGCATCAGATGATGGTGCTGAAAGCCGCTCTAACATCACCCTCATCAATCGGCAGTCGACCAGGGCAAAATACCTGGCAACCAATTTGCCGAAACAAAGAGCTCCCAGTCCGGATAATCCGAACAAGCTCGCAACTCTGGAGACACATGAGTAGCCAAAAGATCAACCAGAGTAACTTTGTCCAAAGGAATGATACCTTCGGAACGAAGAGCACGAGCCGAAGCGGGAAGCAACTCGGAAAAAACATCCGGATTGCTGTCAAATACAACGGTCTCCAAATCTTTACTGTGAATTGATCAGCAGAGAGGATGATAAGAAGGCAGAACATTTTCACCAGGATCATTGACAGCAAGAGAATCATCATCATCGCGAATACCATCAACCGTCTTGAGAGAAGCTTCATCACGCTTGCTCCGAGAGCCGCTAGGAGGAGCGGTCTTGGGAGCAGCGGAAGGAGAGACAACACTGTCGCCAAGGAGGCGAGAAAGAGTGGCAGACTTGTCACCACCCTTCTTCTTAGGGATCTTGTACTTGAAGGACAGGGTTGACATCATGGCGAAGCGAGAGAAGAAAAAAGAGAGTAGAATGGTAGAAACAGACTGTTAATCGTCAAGAAGCTACGATAGTATGAAGACAGTAACGGCCGGTAAAAGCCCCCAATAGTGATGATAGATCACTATCGAGTATTAGTTTATTTTAAGGATTGAAAGACTAAAACTAAACCCAATACATTCCACGCTTTAGGCCATACCACAATCTACCGTAGACTGTCGGCTCTGCTGCTCTCTCAGTGGCTTTCCGTTGGACAACATGAGTGACGCACGAGGTCGCGCCCAACATGTGTGGCTATTTCTAGCTTACACCGCAGGCGTACCTGAGCATTGCCTGACACTCAGCAAGATGAACATATGAATTCCCAGCAAAGATCTGATGGTTCCTCAGCATCTCATAGTGCATGCTTTAATGCGCAAGCTCATAGTTTTGAGCAACATTATAATAACATTGAGGCAGGTGCCCAGAGAAGATCTATGCAAGAAACTGAGCAGGAAATTTTGAACCGTTATCAGTCATTTGAGGCATCACAGTTTGCTGAGCTACAGCGGATGCGTGAATACCCCCGCCAAGAGTTGCAGGAAGATATTCTTAATAGTATCTTTACTTCTGGAAGAGGAAGGATGCCTAGCTCTGTTTCACACCACCAGTATAGTAATGCTTGTGTTAATGGTGCTGTCAATACTACTACTTATCCTCCTACTGCTGCTGGGGTTGTTGGTGCATCCAATCCTCATCCTGAAGAATTTCAGCACCATGTAGAGTACTGTAGTTTCTGTTGGAGATCATGATGGACTACAGCAGGATTATCCTGCTGATGTTGAGAGTTTGTCTGATAGCTTTAGCCGTCTTAGTAGCAGCAGCAACCTATGATTAGTACAGTGACTATTGAACACCATTGCTGCTTGACCTAATATTGTTATCATCTATATTCTGGTGTTGATGAATGGTGGTTACTGCGTGGGTCACAGGTTGGGTTTTATTAGCAGTAGTCATTCTACTTGGTATATTTTCTACATATAAATGTTCAACTTATGCACTGTAGATGTAATAATAGGGTTACATCCCATGACCTAAAAATAATGATAATTTTACCTTCATTTCCAGTACACATCACATATTACTATCTTTTTGAAAACATATTTTCTGCCTGAAGCACAATTCATTAACAAAGACACTCTACTGTGCATAATACCAACAAAGAAAGCAAAATAGAGCAACATGTCAAAACAGAGTTTATATTCTCATGCTGTGATCTCTGGGATTCTTGGGGAGAAGTTAGTGAAGAAAGAAGGAGTGGAGAAGGGAAAAGGACAAACTGGATATGTATTGCATTTGGAGAGGGGGAGGGGGGAGAAAAAAATCGCCATCAACTTTGCTATTTTTGTTGATATATAATATTCGTCTTCTCAACTAATGTATATTACTTGGCAAACCATCATTACATTTACGTGTCAATATCCTAAAGCAGAATACCTTATTTTTTCTTGTTTTGTACCACGCTCTATGCAATCATTGCCTTCTTTCCCGCCCTCTATCTGTGCTGTTGCTCAATCTTTTCTTCTTCCTCCCGGCGATGCTGTTGAGGACGACTACTACTTGGTTGATCCAACCAAGAGATTGATTCCACGACCTGTCCTAGCACTCACCAACTTTCCAACAATACCTTTTTTTTGTTTTTATTACATGCGAAACTTTCCCCAAATATGAAGAAGCACGACAATGCCTACAAATGACAAACTGGCCACCAATACAGTAGTTGGACCTACTTGCAACCCAGGACTGTCATCCGTATAAAACTGCAAGATATTCGATGCTCCTCCTGCTGCTGCTCCTCCCCCAGCTGCTGCACCGGCACGACGTCTTGTAGTTGCTCTTCCAGACTGAAATTCATTTGAAATGAGAATGGAATCAATATTAAAAAGAGAAAAACGCAAAACACAAAAAGTGAGAAAAGAGTGGAATGAGCAACAACGATCGATGCATTTTTCAACCACGTACGCGCGCAGTCTGCGTCAAAATCCAATGTGGGCAAGCAAAAGAGCAAAGACGACCACATTGACATTGACGTCATGAATCATCAACAGGCCCAATGAATGAATGGAACAATATTTTTCACTGCGGTAATATTTAGGAATTACATATTTGTGAAATGGGATGCAAACCAACCGGTCAAGTATGATTTCCGCCGCGCGGAGGAGACACGCAAATTGTAGTACATGGCTGTAAGTAACATCCACAGCCAGTCCGTGTCACTAATTCCCATGGATAGGAATATGAAATCGATTAAACTTGATTCTACCCACCATTTTGAATTATGTTATATGTGCGTGTTTGTTGTTTCTTATATATTCAAAATACTTTCTCAAGAAACGATTTCAATGCTGTTAGCTTAGTTTTGCAAGGAAGGAGGAGAGATGGAGCAAACTTATTATTATTGGTACTGCACCTGGTATGTATGGTACTACTACCTACTTGATGCACTATTACAGTAGAGTTCAGTACAGTCCTCTATGTATGTGTAGCTAGCTACAGTGCATCAAGTACACATTGTGTGGTGTTGTTATCGGCCACTCATCGCCGCTGTGTGGCTGTTGTTTCCTGTGATGTTGAAACTGTACGTACGTCGAGTGTCTCTACCGTACGTACGGTCTATCACAGGTATATCTACTTGTAATACAGTACGTACCACCAAATATTCCATTGACATCTACACGAACTACACGTACTTATAGTACTGTACTTTTTTTATTTCACATTTATTATTCGTTCATACAGTATTATTTTACTTCTCGCTTTCTCCCTCTTTCTATTTTTTGCATGGAAACATTTGATTCTTTGCCTCCAGCTAAAGCAAGAATGAAATACTTTCAAGTTTTTTCAGTGGCATGTGTAGTCATGGAGACACAAGGATTCGTCGTACCCCGGGTACCCATGATGATCAGTAGTAGCACGACCACTGCTACTACTGCTGCTGCGTCGGTTATCCAAGCATCACGTTTCAATACACAAGAAGGAGAAAATATATACCATATTGTTGCTTCACGACGATGGAGAGATGCCCAATTTATATTGTACAACCATAAAAGTGATAAAGATAATCATGAGGATAGTGACAACAAGGAAAGGACCGGCATGGACGCAGCCTTTGCATCGCTCAATGACCTTGAATCTTTAGATGAAGATATTGGGATGAGACCAATTCCATCTTCTGGGGAGGAGGCATCCACTTTGTCAGATTCAGAAACTCAATTTGATTTGACACAGGATGAAATTAATTTGTACAAGGACATGTATGAGGAACTGGAAAATGCAAGTGGAAATGAAATTTATGGAGATATTCTTGGTGAATTAACGGATGCTAGTAGTAGCAGTAGTAGTACCAGTGGTAGTAGTAGTACTACTCCTTCTAAATCCGATGCTTCCAATGTTATACCACTTGATGATATTGATGGCATTGGATCAATCCAAGATTCTTTGAATAAAAATGATGACAATAGTAGTGGTGGTGGTGATGTAGTTGAACAGCTTAATGTGGTGGAAATTTCACAGGATACGGATGCATTTATGCGAAAAGCACTGGAAGAGGCCTTGGATGAGGCAAGGATTCAAGGGGGAGCAAGTTCCAGCAATGACATTGATGAGTCAATTTTGAAAGATGAAGAATTCATGAAAGAAATTAATGCAGTTTTTGATAGAGCCAATGAAAAGTTATTAGAGAGTATCGCAAGTATTAAAAAGGAACAAGATGAAATGTCCAAAGCCAGTGCCCAGGATAGATCCAGGGTTTTGGAAGAAGAGGAGGCAAGGTTGAGAGAAGCAGAGGGATCTGTGGCCCGTCTTGTGGACAAAGTCAAACAAGAAACGTTGGAGGTAGAAAGAGCTGTCAAAGAACTTGAACAGGCACAACTACAAATGGGAGGTGATCCGTTGATGAAGGCTGCAGATCTCAAAAAGGCGGGGATTGTGAAGCAGGGTGCTCTTGTTGGGGCGATACTCTTTAGCTTTCGAAGTATTGGGGAATTGTTAGTGGTGGCACAGCAGGGAGGGATGGGAGATGTCGAAGGTCATAGCGCGGCAGCAGCTATTCAAGCATTGATTGCACTTGCTTGTGGTGGGTATTTGGTGTTCTTTTAAAAAAAGGAATAGAATAAAAAGGAGCAACAACATCTCGGATGTTATATACTATATAATTGTAATTACTTGGAACGTTTCAGTGCGTCAAAAATCCCTCCACTTGACGTTGGTTTTCTAGTCTCAAAGAAACTCTTGACACTGTCTTCAAAATCCTTTGCACATACCGTTGGTGATTTGATGTCTGCAGGCTCTACGCCTTCTCTCAAGGCAGCACTGACCCTTCGAACTGCTCTTATGGCAGCTTCGTTCACAATGAATTCTAATTCGGCCCCACTCAAATTGGACGTCACAGCTGCAATCGCACTCAAATCAACGGCATTGCCCCTACCGAGACTTCCCGGTCGTGACGAATCTACTCCACTGCACTCTTGAAAGCCAGGAAGTTTCTTCGCATGGACTCTTAGAATACGTTCTCTCCCACTGGCATCGGGGAGCGTGACCTTTATGATCCTATCAAATCTCCCCGGCCGTATCAAGGCAGGGTCCAGTACTTCTCGTCGATTCGTCGCAGCAAGGACACAGATACCCCTCTTACTATCCAACCCATCCATGCATGCCAGCAGTTGGTTCAATGTCTGTTCTGCCTCATCGTTGCTTCTCATTTGCATACCCATCATCTCACCCCCTCTGGATTTCCCCAGTGCATCTAACTCATCAATAAATATAATGCAAGGTGCAATCTTGGATGCCCTCTCGAACGTTTTCCTCACTCTGGCAGCACCTCTACCCACAAACATTTCAACAAAGTCACTTCCAGAGCAATACAAAAGTGGCACTCCAGCAGTTGCAGCACATGCCCGTGCAAGCATCGTCTTTCCTGTTCCAGGGGGCCCTTCGAGGAGTAGACCTGTTGGGGCTCTTGCTCCCAAGATTGCATACTTTCCAGGATTTTTCAGCGTGTCAACCAATTCCATGACTATTTCATCATTCGATGTTGACATGGTCAAAATTGTTAGAAAAAATATTTTCAACTGTACAATATCAATATCCATGCCTTGAAAACTCGACATTTCTCCACGTCACGTACGTACCTTCAAATTTCGCACTGTCAATCCCCTCAATGTCTTCAAATTTCACCATGGATTTAGGATCCGATGCCAGAGTCTTTGCAAGTTTCCCCGGTGTATCCCCCCCTGCCCCTGGTCCTCCACCACCTCCAGATATGGCACGGTACATTCTCAAGAGAAATAGCATGTAAATGAGAATGATGGAGGACCGTGCAATCATCGACAGAGCATTCGTACCCTTGGTAGAGGCAGCTTTGAAAGGGATGGAATTATCTCTTAAAAATTTGATCAATTCAGGATTGGCATTCACTTTGGAGGCATAAAGCCTTCGTTCCTTCACTTTCTGTATGGAAATATCATTGGATTCAACTAGTTTCTGGTTTTTCAATGCAAGTAAATGTTTTTCTTCATCTGACTTGATCTTGAACCCTATATTTTCCCTACCTATGACTAATTGGTCCACTCTCATGGCAGGATTTTGTCCAGGGACATGCCCCTTGCCACTTCTTTCTACCATATCCATAAAGACGCTGTATGGCACCTCCATGGGTTTCTGGATCGCAGTGACCGCTGTCCCACTACTATTTTTAGTCATTACCTTGGTTGTTACTGATTTTGCACCATAACCCAAAAAAAGAGCAATTGCCATGAGCTGAATGGATACAATCATCTTCCCCTTTCGACTCAAAGTGGCAAACTTTTTACGAAAATTAGCCTGCATTTGTATGGATGATTTGACCATGTTTACTGCCACAGTCAAGGGATTGGGTAAAGGGAATTTTTTCCGATTGTTGTTGTGTGGTCCAGTAGGACGAGGTCTATTATTTGAATCCTCGCTCTGCAAGGAGAAGAAAAGTGTTCTGCCTCGACATGATTTGGTGACGTGCTGCTGATGATGAGGATTCTGATGACGATAATGACGGGTTTTACTCGTTTCACTTTCAATAAATAATAAATTGTGACGACGACGTCTCAAGAGAACAGTAGTTGGGGAGACACCACCCAGAGGAGATTGGTAAGCAGATGATGAAGGATGCTGAAAGGCACTACTGACACAACAACTACCAAGTGCAGTAGCACCTGAAATAATGGTAATCCCTGCTACCAAAAGATGACAGAAGAGGACAAGGATTGAAAGGAACGGGGACATTTTATTTGTATACCAAACAAACGCCTATCTAACTAAAATGAATGTAGTTACAGTCTCTCTATCGCTTTCCAAACACACTCTACTGCAGTCGCTCTAGCTAGAGAGGAGAAAGCCAAGTGGAAAATATGAATAGAGAGGTAGATAGGTTGGTACTCTTGCCTTTCTTTTGCGCTTGGGACAAAAAAGACAAACGGTAGCTACTGTACGTAATAACGGCTCAGGTACGTACGTACAATTGTCACGTGCGTGATGAGTGATGAATTTGTACAGGTACTGCAGTTACTACAACGAGCGATACTACATACTACTGTATGTCCTGTGCAAACTGTTTTAGCCTTCAGCACCATCCACCATTATTCTACAGAGGGGCAATAGGAATCCATCTATCATTAACTTTATAACTTGTAATTGTACCTAATTAGTTAATCCTAATAATATAGTAAAAGAGTACAAATTTACTTTTCTCTGTACCTTTGTTGGTGTGAAGAACAAGAAATAAATTACCTTGAATTACATTTGATTTGTCTTGGATCATTTTTCATTTTTCATCCTTGAAGAATTCGCATAACCTGATACGATACCCTATTAGATCCATACATGGCCGTCGCACTTGTACTGTATGTATTCCACTCGCCACCTGCCGCCTGCCGCATAAAAAGTACCATACCGGTAGTTGATGATACATCATACAATATCAATACAAATGCATCTTAAACCATTAGTTCTCCTCTTCACTACTTTCAGTAACTTCTTTTTAGCATGTCAATGTTTTGTCATTGGTAGTCGTAGCAGTAGCAGTAGCAGTACCATGTTGCCACAGGAACGAATTTCACTGCAAACTCGCCACATGGGAATTTTCGATGCCTTCAATAAGGCCTTTGCCAACGAAAAATACTCTGCTCCTCCCGAAGGTGTAAAGGCCAATGCACGTCACATTCTAGTCAAGTCGTTGGAGGATGTGGATATGGTGATGAATGAGTTGAGAGATGGCGGAGTTGACTTTGCAACTGCAGCGCGTAGATTCTCCACGTGTCCCTCCTCGTCTCAGGGGGGCAGCCTTGGATCCTTTGGACCAGGAACAATGGTGGCTGAGTTTGATGAGGTTATATTTTCACCCGACACACCAATTGGTCAAGTGGTTGGTCCTGTTGCTACTCAATTTGGATATCATTTAATTGTTGTGGACAAACGAACTGGAGTTTGAAAAAAGAAAAAGGGGAGGAGAGTAGAGGGGGGAGAGAGAGAAATCAAGAGGATCATGTCGTACTGTATTGTGTGTGGTATTGTGCTACTGATCATACACTTTATCCTCTAGAGTAAAAAATGAAAAAAAAAATGAATATTTTTAGTTGGTATTCCATGTATTCCATCATAAATCTTCTAATAGACACGAGCAACGGGTGCTACAACTGCACATTCGTCCTCATCCAATGTATACTGATGAGTGGGCCTATACTTGATCTCCGTCGATCCCTTTTCAGGGTCAAAGTATGCCAAAGTATGTTTCATCCAATTCTCATCATCACGGTCTGGATAATTCTCATGAGCATGAGCTCCCCGACTTTCTTTTCTGTTTTCGGCACTGTGCATTGTTGTTGCCGCACATCCCAATAGATTTTGCAATTCGAGCGTTTCCACCATGTCAGTGTTCCAAATAAGAGACGTATCCGTGACGCGAACATGTGAAAATTTGTCCACCACCTCATCAATCTTGATCTTTCCTTCTGCCAACGTCTCGGACGTCCTATACACTGCGGCATGCTGTTGCATGACATCTTGCATTTCACTTCGAATCTCTGCAGTGGACAGACTTCCATGATTGGAATACCTCAAGGTATCCAAATTGTCCAAACTCTGCATACCATGGTCATCCTTGAGAGGAGATAGAGACTCACCAGGTTTGGCAATGTCGGCAATGCGAAGAGCACAGGCACGTCCAAATACAACAATGTCCAATAGAGAATTGGCACCCAAACGATTGGCACCATGCACCGAAGCACAAGCTGCCTCTCCCGCCGCAAAGAGTCCTGGAACCACTTCATCCGTGACAAACTCTCCCTTCTCGTCAAACTTGGTCCGAATGACTTCTCCATAGTGATTGGTAGGAATCCCTCCCATATTGTAGTGCACTGTGGGAAGAACAGGGATCGGTTCCTTGGTCACATCGACACCTGCAAAGATGGCTGCCGTTTCACTGATTCCAGGAAGACGCTCTGCCAACAACTCAGGAGGCAAATGATCCAAATGCAAATAAATATGATCCTTTTTCGGTCCGACACCTCGTCCCTCACGAATCTCCATGGTCATGGCTCTCGACACCACATCCCGCGAGGCAAGATCCTTGGCAGATGGAGCATATCGTTCCATAAATCTCTCTCCCTCACTATTCCTCAAGATCCCACCCTCACCACGACATCCCTCTGTAATGAGACATCCCGCACCGTATATTCCAGTGGGATGAAACTGCACAAATTCTGCATCTTGATTGGCAAGACCCGCCCTCATCACCATGGCATTCCCGTCACCCGTACAAGTATGTGCACTGGTACATGAAAAGTAAGCTCTGCCGTATCCACCCGTCGCCAGGACCGTATTATTCGCTCGAATTCTATGAATCGACCCATCTTCCATATTCAAGGCAATCACACCGATGCACTCTCCATGATCTCCCATTAAAAGATCCAAGGCAAAGTATTCAATGAAATAGGTCGTATCAAAGGCCAAAGACCTCCCATACAAGGTATGAAGCATGGCATGCCCCGTCCTATCCGCCGCACAAGCACAACGATAGGCCTGCCCTCCCTTTCCAAAGTTCAAACTTTGCCCACCAAACGCTCTCTGATAAATCTTCCCATCTTGCGTTCTTGAAAAAGGAAGTCCAAACTCTTCCAATTCCAAAACAGCCTTGGGTGCCTCACGACACATGTAATGAATCGCATCCTGGTCTCCCAGCCAATCGCTGCCCTTGACCGTATCGTACATGTGCCAGCGCCAATCGTCCTCGGACATATTTCCAAGTGCCGCGTTGATTCCTCCCTGTGCTGCTACCGTATGAGATCTTGTAGGAAAGAGTTTGGTGACACAGGCTGTTTTGAATCCAGCTTCGGAAAGTCCCATGGCGGCTCGAAGTCCTGCTCCTCCGGCTCCTACTACGACGGCATCGTATTCGTGGTCGACAATGGTATAATCTCCCTTGAGAGTGGTAGTAGTAGTACTAGTGCTGCCAGTTGAAAGAGATCGAGTCGGGTTGTTATTGCGGAAGAGGCTCTTTTGAATCGTAGTCGCGGACGTCGTTCTGGTCCTGGTGGCGGCAGCAGCAGCAGCAGCACTGCATCTACCAAGTTGGTGAGCGAGGTTTGAATATAGGGTCATTCTTTGTGTATTGTACGCTGCTTGCTATAATGTGGCCAGTATCCGGAAAAGGGCCAAGTGGATGAAGATTTGAAATGAATTTGAAATTTGTGTCGGTACAGAAAAGAAGATTCCTTCAATAGTCAGTCAATCTCCATAGAGGATCAAGACAGACAAGATTATGTATAAGATATATATGTAAATGAACTTGGGACGGATGAAGCACCAATGCAATTAGTTACACAGGCTGTTTGTTATTGCGGTTGCCGTTGCCGTCGGGTGATGATGACGGCTGTTCTGCGGCGGTTGGCGACTCAGGAATCGACGGAAGAAGAAGAAGCAGCAGATGATGATGATGATCCTGATCCCCCCGAGCCCTCCTCTGTGTTGGCCAACAGCAGATGTCGAGTCACGAACATCACTCAATCACGGTTGATGAACAGTGCCGGTACCGTCGTGCAGTGTAGAGTAGAGAGTAACGTACGTACTGTAGGTATAGTACACCACTCCATAGTTCATGAATCAAACTTGGTACCCGTACTGTAGTAGGGTACACTTAACCCGTACTACAGTATTCCAGTAACCTACACAGTACCGTGTGATTTGTGAACTACCCCACGTACCCACACTAAATTCAGTACAAAAACATCTACGAGTTACGAGTATCAAACTCCTACACTCACTGTACGTAGAAACCTCAACGGCACCAACCACAATGTGCTGTAATGAATAGCAGCCACTTGATTGTAAATTGATCACATACCAACCAACAGTTCAATCACAATCAATCAATCATCAATATAATATATTATCATAATGACACACAGACACACACAAGACAGCAGACTACCATCTTGCAGAAATCAATCAAAATAAATAAATAAATAAATCAGTCAGACAGTACTTCCATTCCATTCTTGCTTGTCCATTCATTCTCACAAAAAGATCGTTGAATTCTTCCGTTGCCAAGGTTTCATTTTAGTATTCATCCATTTTTAGTGTGTAGAATACTGTATATATCATATTATATCATACATACTATTAATCATTCAGCGACATCATGACATCAACTTCTGCTACTTCTACTACTCGACACAAGGCTATCTTTTACATGGTACTGTTGACCATACAGTTTGGATGTCAGCCTTTACTCACACACAAATACACATCTCCCAAAATATGTCGAAGTTCCGTACTGTTTGTCCAGGAAGCGCTCAAACTTTGTCTTGCGACGTTGATGCTTTTTTCTACCGGGGACTTTTCCAGTGCCACTCGACACTGGACCGTCCTCTCTTGGGTACAGGTAGCCTTTGTACCAGCGGCACTGTATACTTTACAGAATTCACTGGCTTTGTTGGCATATCAGAATTTGGATGGGGTGACATTTAATGTATTGAACCAGACCAAAACTTTGAGTGCTGCCTTGTGCTGTTATTGGCTCATGAACAAGAAACAGAGTCGGGTGCAAATCTTATCTCTCTTGTTGTTGTTGTTATCGGCACTGGTTTTGGAACGGATTGTGTCGTTGGATGTCTTGTGTTTTTATCTGAGTGGGGGTATGTTGGGTCAGAGATTTGGTGCGAGTGGTGTGAGTGGCAGTGGTGGTGCTAGTAGTAGTACTAATAGTAGTGGTGGTGCTACCAACACCGACATGGCCCTCCCAACCAAACATTTCACACATGGAGTCGCACCTGTATTGGGAGCGTCGTTTCTTTCTGGATTGGCAGGTGCCATTTCACAAAAGAATTTACAGAGTACTGCTAGTAGCAATACCAGTAGCACCAACCACAAGGGTAGTAGTAGTAGTGGACGAAATCCCTATCTCTTCAGTGCAGAATTATGTGTAGCATCTCTTGTGGTATTGTCTCTTTCCTTCATTTGGAGTGACGATGGGAAACAAATTTCATCGCAGGGATTCTTTTATGAATGGACACCCATGACCATGATTCCAATATTGACAAATGCCATGGGAGGTATCGTCGTGGGATTGGTCACCAAATATGCAGGAAGTGTGAGGAAGGGATTTGCACTGATTTTTGGAATGTTGTTGACGGGGATCCTTCAAAGCATTCTAGTCGTAGGACAAGGTGCTCCATCCATGAGCAAGGAACAAATAGTGGGTGGAATCTTGGCTGCCGTGAGTCTATGGTTACATGCGACACATCCATTTGTGGAAAAGGCAACTGCCCCCACAATCCAGGAGGTGAGAGGACGAGCCAGCAAGGAAACAAAAAAGGACCAATAACACACAAAAAGTACGGTACCACACATATCACTGCCAAACACACAAAGTGTCTCAAATATCAATTAATTAATTAATTACTGTAATATTTAATTAATGAATTATAAATAAATCATCATTACCAATCAGCAGATCCCTCAAATTGATTGGAATTCTCAGGTGTAATTCCCTTGGAGGCCAACAACTTTCCAAGAGGAGAATCCACCTTGATCTTTCCACTCATAAAAGGATAGTACTTTCCAGGAGGACCAGGATTCTTTGTCAATTCCTCCTTGATAATCTCCTCAATCTGCTCACGTCCATGAGCAATCGAATAAACCTTCTCTGCCACCTTGGCAGGCACTACCACAACACCGTCCTGATCTCCCACAATGGCATCCCCTGGCCTCACAACGACTCCTCCGACATTGACCACATCGTTGCACTTCCAGGGCTGCATAAAGGCAGGACCCTGTCTAGCCGTAGTGCTGTAAGAGAAGCAAGGAAATCCATAGTTGATAATTTCATCTGTGTCGCGCACGGATCCATCAGTGACGAGACCTCCAATTTGTCGTTGCTTGAGACGGAGGAATTTAATGTCTCCTCCGACCGAATCCCATTTTCCAACCGAGGCCATGACCAAAACCTACAGTAATGGGTCAAGATGAGATTTCGAAAGAATCTGAGTGACGTCATCATGCTTCATTTTGGAAATGATGATGCTAAAAGAAAGAAAGTCTACTGTATAGTGCCGTACACTACTATACATACTACACGTACCTCATTGGGACCACACTTTTCAAAAGCTTCATATTCTGGACTTTCCCCACCGGCTGGTTTATCTTGTGCGATATCAGGACGTGCCGGAACAAATTGCAACGTAACAGCACGGCCTACGCATTTGTGTGAGGGATGAAGAGCCCTCGTGCCGTCAATCTGCGCATTGGGCCATCCCATGACCCAAAGGCCGTCCACAAGAGCCTGAGTGGAGAGATCTCCCAACTTGGCCAAGAGTTCGTCTGAAATTGCTCCTCCTGCTGCTGGACCCGTTGCCATGGTACGTGCTGCGACCAAGGGCAGAACTGATCGAGAAGAAGACCCGGAGGAAAGAGTGACAGCAGTGCGGCGAAGAAGAATCGAAGATAACATGATTGATGTGTCTTTGAAAATATGTTTATAATAATATAGTCTGGATGTGACGGAGAGATTTGAAGGCTCAAGGTGGATGGATGGGTGAATGGACTGTACTGGTACTGTACAGTAGAGTATCAAAGATCAGTAGTGCTATCAGATTGAACACCACAAACAAACAAATACATGTAATAATCAAATATTAATACACGAAACACGTACTTGTGCTCGCAGCAGGAAGAATTGCGCGGGGGGTAACTCAATCGAGCTCAATCGTCATCGTGGCGTGTGGTTTTCACCATAGGTCAATGTAGCCGTACATACAGTGTGGTTGTATTACATTATTACTGTACGTACAGATTTGGATGTGTGTAGGTAATACTGTAGGTAATAGGTACTGTACATCAACAACAAAGGTCATGCTGACACGGGGGGAAAAGGCCCTTTTACTGTTTTCAAAAAATAATCTTTCCTCTCTATAGTTAGTTAGTAGAGCAAGGGCGCCTTTTTTTAAAATGATTTCTTTTCCTTTTTTCTTCTTCTTGGCTGTATTATTTTTATACAGCCAATTCGATGTCAGTATAACTGTCTCTTTCTCCATTTATTTCTCTCTGTCTATTGTTGCTTGAACTCTCTATCGAGCTTCAGCGTAAGATCTCCCCGCATCATCGTCGCCCGCCGCAAGAAGAACAACAACAAGCAACACGAACGACCGCCCATCCAGCACCTCATCGCATCGCATCGCATCATGACGTCCTCCTCCTCCTCGTCTTCTTTCCCTCCTCGTGCTACTACTATTGGTCGTCCTAGTACTACCTACAACAACAACAACAACAACAAAAATGGCGCCATAAGAAGCATCACCAGCACCAGCAGCAATCCTGCTGATACTGCTGCTGATGCTGCTGCTATTATTACTTCTACTACTACTACTAGTACTACTCGTCCCCATACTAATCATAATAATACAAGAATGATGACAAACAGCAGTACTACTACTACTGCTACTACCACCAATAGGAGCAGCAAATCTGTCATCAACTCCAACTCCGTACAATCTCAATTTCAGACTCTTGCATCTCACAAGACGACATTGCAGCAACAGATTCGTCAAGCTGATGCAGATCGTCTTGTTGAAACCCAGACGATTGCTCGTATACGTCAAGCGCAGCAAAATCTTATGGAACGTATTCGTATTGCTTCCTCTCATAATGGAGTTGAAGAAAAGAAGAGAGAGACTCTAAAGAATGAAGTCAAGAGACTTCAAGAGACTTTGAAAGATGATCAGAAAGAACTGAAAGAGTTGAGTCTCGAAGTGGAAGAGCTGAAGAAGAAGGAGATGGAAAGTAAATATCGCTTTGTCAAGGAAATGGAAGAAATCAATGATGAAATGGCAGATGCTTTGAGAAGATGTGATGAGTGCAATCTTGACCACATGTTGACTTTGAATAGTTGTCATGTTGTGGAAGAATATTTGGTACAAAAAATGAACGAGGAGGAACAACAACAAGAGACGGCATCTTCACCTTCTTCCCCTTTTTCATCTCCTTCTTCATCATCTCCTCCTCCCTCTTCTTCTTTTTCTTGTGCTTCTGGTGCTTTATTGTGGAAGCAACAGCTTCACCAGATGCGTGCATTGATGAAACGTTTTCAAGAATGTCATGAAAAATCTATCAAAGAAAAGGAGACGCATTCTCTTTTGATACAGACAGCATCTGATTTGAGGAACAAGGTCAAGGAAAAGAATTACGATGCCCTCGGTGAAGAAGAATTGAATTCTCTGGAACAACTCTGGGAAAACCAACAGGAAGATTGTGTTGACTCATGGGTACTATCATCTGCTGCGTCCTCTGCTACTAGTAATAATAGGATGACGGGACAAGCAAGAATGGCGGACTACGTGGTGGGGGAACGAGTTGATAACAAGGATGACGATGTTCACATGCAGCAGGAGGAGGAGGAGGAGGAGGAGGAGGAGGAGGATCACTCAGGAGAGGATCGTCAAGACCCGCAGAATCCTGGTACCATTATTCGCCACAGTAAAGTTATTACTAACACTGACACTACTAGTGCTACTAGTATGATGGAACGCCCTCATGAACTTCCTGTCAGTATGCATTTGTTCTATGGACAACAATGATGAATTTGGATTCGTCATGGCCACCACCAGGTACCACCCGATACGGTACTAATGTAATGTATAACATCATAACGACATGAATAGGACATCGATCTATGATTCCATCATGGATCCTGTTGTTTCTTAGCAATATATGCAGATTCTGTATGATTTGATTGTATTCATGAATATATTTTCCATGGAATACGTCAAGTTGAATTGTTAATTGTTGCATTCTTGTCAAGAACTACTACTCTCGTAGTGTATTCTTTTCATTTGTACCCACCACCCCACTTTCTTGTTGTCAACCTTTCGCCACCATGAATGATGCATGATATATAAAAATCCCTTACAAGGTACAGTAGATACACCTAGCTATCATTCCGTATATTGTTCTTTTGAGCATCATGCTGCATGAGGTGAAATTAAGATATAGACCTTTTCTTGCAATTTCGTCCCTTGTCTTTTTGTTTTTATGGGGGGGGGGGATGAAACATCACTGCCTGCTGACCGGCGCGGCTAGTTACCTTGTTGCTAAGGAGCAATGCATGAGACTGCTCCTGACTGACTGACGAGGACGACGAGGACGACTTGTTTCTTCAACAACATATAAATCACGACCGGGTCGCTCGTCGTGGTGGCCCCCCAGCATGATATTCTACTAGTACTACTAGTACTGGTGCCTACAGTATGCATTTGTTTGAATTCGTCCTCGTACTACCGTCGTGGACGTTGGTTGTTTCTGCAAATCTCGTCGTCTCGCTGCTCGCCCTCACTCATTCGTATCCTACTACAGCCGCCAGGAGCAGCAACACGACAAGGGGCACCAGCAGGAGCAAGAAATGATGATAGTACGACGTACTGCTGCTGGTGGTGACGACGACCTCCTGCTAAATCAGCATACCGCCGACGGCAGCCGTACTGCTGGTGTAGATTGAAGAATAATCAAAGGCCTGTTTCCACGAGACAACGCTTGACAATCAATGGCAAAGATGGTTGGTTGGTTAGTTGAAGGTTCGTTCGATGGCGGCATGAAACTACAGGGCTATCTCTCCGTTGTTTTTTTTAATGCAAAACTGTTCTCTCTGTTCTTGCTGCTTGGAGATTTGATACAGTACTGTAGTATTGTGTACGAAACCCATTGTACTGTGCAGCACAAACGTACATAGTTCGCACTAACTACTCCTCCCAATGTTGGATACTACGTACACGTACTTTACCCAAGAAGAAGAAGACGTTGTAGTATGATGTGACCAACAAAATTCACGAATACCGTGAAAAATGGAAACCTACTGTATTGCGAAGCTAAAATGTCATCAATGATGCGGGCAATCGTCACTTTTTGTTCTCTTTTCCTTGTACACAGTCGCTACAGTAGCACCAGCCGGTCGGTGGCACTTGTACCTACTCTACAGATGGAAAGAAACAGAACGAAGAGTAAATGCTTCTTGCTTGTAAACTTCCAAAGAGAAAAGATGAATCCAAACGACTGACGACGAGGTGAATCATTCAGTTTTACTTGTTCTGACACAAACTCTCTCTCTCTCTCGCTCCCAATGGAAGTAGAGCAGCTCATCACAGCCAGCGCAGATTTTCCTACACACTACAGTAGTACCAGTCCATAGTCCCCGTCTTAATAACAAAACAACTAACACTGATTGACAATTTTGTTCTTTTGAAAGAGGACGAGTGAGCGGCGGCGGTCGTCAGAGCGAGAACAAGAACGCCGTAGTAGGGAATATCAACCAACCACCCCCGACAAGAAACTTACAGTACGACGACAGCATCAGCAGACTACACGTAGTGGTGTACCGCCGACTCTATTGCATCCAGAGTATTATATCTAGATAAAGTAGAATATCTCTCCTCAACAGAGAGTGGAGTCGTCGTGTAGGATTGATTTGATTATAAAGGAATAGAGTACGTATTACGTTCTACTCTGGTGCACTACTTCATTCTACTAGTACTACTAACTACTACACTGTACTGATTGAGAAGAACCAAGCTGGTACTAAGGCCCTCCCTTATGGGCTCTTCTTGCGGCTATCATTTTATGACAATTTCCTTGTTGTTCTTTAGAAGCACTACTACTACTAGGATTGAACAGCACCAGCCTCTACTGTTGCTCTGGTTCTTTTACAACAACATGGTGGAAAGAACAGCAAAACTCGTCATCACGGTCCAAGCCGTCGTGCTACTGCTGTGGATGATCGCCATGATGATGCTTCCTTCTTCATATGCTGCTACTACTTCTACTAGTACTAGTAATACATCGCACCTCAGGCCTACGTACGCATTAAATTTTTTTTCACTCAGCAAATATACGGTA
>JAAMXU010003726.1:0-11554 GCA_019693545.1 Chaetoceros muelleri
TTTCAGTGTTAGATTATTTTTGATCAGTGTTAGATTTTATAAATGACAACCACTATTGTATTTTAACATATCTACACTTTAGATTACTCATCATTTGCCATTCGATTGGTTGATTGAGAGTTCAAGAGAGAGAGAGAGAGAAATGGAGCTGAACAGCTAGGGATTTATCCCATAGATTGTCTGTGGAAGCAGTATGTTTTGATCGTCATATAGTCAATGATAAGCAGAGAGCTTAGTATGTAAACTAAAAATGATAGTAGTTGAGAAACTGTTAGCTTATTTTAAAATTGTAGAATTCACTACTGCATAGAATCCTACATAAATCTACATGTATAGGAATTAGTACACTGCAGAAGAAGAAGAAGAAGAAAGATGTCTGTTGCTAGGACATTGAATCTGGCACACTCTGTATGTCAAGCAGTGAAAACTTATGACTTCATCCCAGCACACGGCCACATCATGACTGAGCATTATTGTTACCAATGTTAATACAATTATGCAGGGGAATGGAAACATCATCAGATCAGCCACAAACTTAAAAACTAAACAATACAGGGACAACTTCTTTCTCTTTTTTTCAGTAAATGTGTTGAAGAATGATGTAGTGGTGCATCTGATGGATCAATATTCTGTTTCGTACTAGAAGGCATGTTGAAGGTCATGATTTCACAATATTGGGATATAGATGGTTTAAATTCAACGTCGGTTGTTAATTCACTAATGTTAATCGGGGTGTATTTTTTGGTCACCAGCAGTGGTGAAACAAGAATGACCTGGTTACAAAACGGATGTTTTTAGTATGCTGTATAGAAAGGTACAACTTAGATCTGGGGGGTGGGTTGCTAGCACCAGTGCTGGTGAAACAAGAATGACCTGGTTACAAAAACGGATGTTTTCAGTATGTAAAGAAAGGTAGAACTTAGATCTGCAGTTTTGGTTACCAGCAGTGGTGAAATAAGAATGACCTGGGTACAAAACGGATGATTTTAGTATGTATAGAAAGGAAGAATTTAGATCTGCAGTTTTGGTTACCAGCAGTGGTGAAATAAGAATGACCTGGGTATAATACGGATGATTTTAGTATGTATATAAAGGTAGAATTTAGACCTGCTGGAGTATATCAAATGGACAAAAAGTATAAATTTTCCAGACCTCCTGGGAAACCCATAATTTTTTATTTACACTCACTCAACCATAGTGAATGCCCTTAGAAGGGAGATGGATGACTTGTGAGTAAGAAGCTAGAGAAGCTGGGGATTAGATGCAGCAAGAAGAGACTAGTACTAGATTCAGGGGAGATTGAATCTAAGACTAGTAACAAAGGAGAGATGATGGTGACTTGAATCTTCTGTCAACTACTAGTACTAGTGGGAACTAAAAGAGTAATAAGACTAAGCAACTGGATCTTGAGTGAAGAATGTTTGGGGAACTAAAGTACAATGCTGCAGTTAGGATATTCAAGGGATGATGAAGCAAGGATTGTGAATGAATCAGGACTGGACATTCACTGAGATTTGATTTGTACGCACCTTCCTCCCCCCATGGCGTCCGACCCACCAGGGTAGGGTAGGGGGGGGTCTACTCAAAAAAGAACAAGAAAGCGAAAGAAAGGAAGGAAGAGGAATTTGTACACAGAGTAAGAAGGGGGTTCCTACGGACCATCTCCCCATACACAACACATGTACGGAGAAACGCACGAACGAACCACTGCTGCCACCACTGTATGTGACCTCCATTTTAATTGAACCGAAAAAAAAAAGCAACACGCAAACAGAACGAACAACCTCACAACTTTCTTGTTCCTACTACATACACACGGATACAAAAGTATTA
Source organism: Chaetoceros muelleri (assembly GCA_019693545.1). Classification (NCBI taxonomy): domain Eukaryota; phylum Bacillariophyta; class Thalassiosirophyceae; order Chaetocerotales; family Chaetocerotaceae; genus Chaetoceros; species Chaetoceros muelleri. The sequence goes on from JAAMXU010003726.1 coordinate 1,834, forward strand.
ATTATTGATTGATTGTCTTCAGTTTCAAATTAATTTGCATTAAAGATGGATGATGTAAGTTTTTATCCTTCTTTTCTCTGGAAACGCGTGAACAGTAACAATTACGCAGACAACAATGAGACCACTGCTTGTCGCATTTCTCGTTTCAGTCTACGCACGACACGATGTTGTCGAGTCTACTGTATGTGGACTAGAGCAACGATTGCAAATAAATAATCGTATTACGTTCGATTGCATTGCACAGTATATTATATATAAAAAAAAGACAATTCTTTACTAACAAATGAAACACTCTTAATTTTTTTCTTCAACAGAATGATATTTGCCCTCTCTGTTGTGAAGAATTGGATATTTCTGACCAGCAATTCTTCCCTTGTAAATGTGGTTATCAAGTATGTATGTGGTGCTGGCATCGTATCAAGGAGTCGGAATCTGGACTTTGTCCTGCATGCCGCACGCCTTATGGAGATGACCCTCATGAATTCAGCGCCGTAGACATGGAAGAAGTTGTCAAGGCAAATAAAGAAAAAGCGGCCGCAGAGAAGCGGGAGAGGGAAAAACTACGCGCGCAACAAGCGGCGTCGTCGGGTGTTGCCGGTGCCCTTGGGGTGAGTGGAATGCATATAGGTGGAGGATCAGATGGAGATGTAGCTGTTGTGACAGGTGGGGGGTTGAGAGGGCACGCGGATCCTCCAAAGGATCGGAATCAGCTTGCTGTTATGAGAGTCATCCGAAGAAATCTGGTGTATGCTGTTGGTTTGCCACCTTCCATTGCTACAGAAGATATTCTAAGGAAACCAGAATTTTTCGGGCAATATGGTAAAATTGCAAAGATTGTTTTGAATAGAAGTAACAATGGTAATGGTGATCCTAGGAGGGCCAGTGCATCTGCGTACGTGACTTTTACTCACAAGGTAAGTTATTACAATTTTTTTTGAATGAATCGTGATGAATAATAATTGTACAAGCATTTCTAAACAGTGGGATTTTCGTTTTCTTTTTCAATGTACTATAGGAGGATGCATTGGCATGTATTTTGGCTTTGGATGGGTTTTATATGGAAGGCAGGAATATTCGAGCGTCTTATGGCACGTCCAAATACTGTTCTGCTTTTATAAAGAATGTTCGGTGTAATAATCCAGACTGTACATATCTTCACTGCATGGGTGATTCCGAAGATACATTTACCAAGCAAGAGATTCAAGCTGGTTACGTGACTAGTGGTCGTGATGTAATGGCAAAACAGCAACAGCTTGCAGCCGGATCTAATTCTAGCAGGCGTAGGGTTGGCAGCGGTGGGCCGTCAGGAACTGGGAAGGTGGCGTCAAATCCAGTATTTCCTCCTCCTATATACGAAGAACCAAGTAAGCCTTCACAGTCAAACTTAGTTCCACCTCCCCCGCCGGCTACCTCTTCTACTACACAATTTCCACCAGTTAGTAGTGCCTCCCTTCAACGTTCGACGACATCGACTGGTATTGCAGGCTTTTCGGCAGTTGCAGCTGGATCGACTCCGTCGTTGGCAGACGTGGCAAAAATGTCGCGATCAGCATCTGTCCCGCTGCCGTCTACAAACACGAAAGTGGATTCTTCCATGACACCAGCAGAAATGCTTTCTCGACAACAAGAAGAGCTCCGTAGAAAACACCCGCAAAATAATGCCAATAATGTGAAGAAACCGGCATCGTCTGGCGTGGCTTTGAATCAGCAATCAGGATCTGCAACTGCAGCTTCTATTGTTGCAGGTGTTCATTCATCAAATAAAGTGAATTCTAATACTTCTTCACATACAACTTTAACTGCTCTGACACCTCTTAAGCGAGCAACGTCACTGCCTGAGAAAAAAGAACAGTCAAAAGTCATTAGCAATACCAGAAATACGAGTTCATCCTCGCAATCTAGTATAAAGGACGAATTTATAACACCTCCTCATTCAGGAGATGTCTCGAAGCTTTCTGATTTGAGGAATGACAGTAAGGCTTTGGATAATGATCCTATGCCGTCTAGTCATACAAATGGATCAGTATTTGTGCCTTCTACATTCCCATCTGCTCCAGGTGTTGGATCGATCGGTGGTCAGCCAATTGGGGGTTCGGTGAGATCCTCGACATGTGGACCTATAGGTTTCGGTCATCAAAAGAGTTCAACTAATAGCAGCATTGGTGGTATTATCCATACAAATAATTACACGAGTAGGGAAGTTCCTCTTGGCACAGTCGGATCTTCCGGACTGGGATCAACAACTAATTCAGTAGTGGGAGGTGATGTTATCGGTGGCTTCGATATTGTTGACAATAGTAAACCTATAGGAGGAGGTAGTATTCTTCCTCTTGCAAATATGAGAGGCCCGGAAAAACAGTCAAACGGTTCAGACGAGCTATTCGGAAAACCCCAACCTGGACCTCTGGGTGGTAGCGGACTCTGGGATCAGCCAATGTCTAATTCACTTTCTTCCCATGCATCAAATAATATTCCAGGAACTAATAGAGCCGTTGGAGGGTCCATATCAACAAGCTCCAATCATAATTTATCAGTGAACAGTATTTCTGGTACGTCCGCTTTAGCTTCCATGTTAGGAATCGAATTACCTACTGGTGTTGGATCTTTGAGAGAGACGTTGTGGGCATCTTCGACCCCTCTCAAAAGCCCATCTCCCGAAACAAAACCAAATACCCCTGCACCTATTGGTTCTGGTGTCAGAAAATCCACTGCTGATCGTGTCATTATCGGAGGACAAGCGAATGCAGGTTCTCACGGCAGCGTTCCTATCGGAGGGTACGGAATTTCATCTTTATCCAATAGCGGTGGAAACAAGAGTGACATAGCATTGCTACAATCTTTGTTACCGGGTGTCCACATCACAAGTGGAAATGCGTACCGCCCCGCTGCATCACATCCAAACCCGGGGGCGAACAATCCCTTTGCTGCGTCTGAGTGGGGAAACCTCGGCCATACGCAACAACAAAAATCGGCTGGTGTACCAATGCCAAATCAGCAATATGCTAGAGACTCATGGAATGGAAGTAATTTTTATTCTTCTGGACCTGGATCTTCTGGACCTGGATACCAAAATCAGAACAGTACTGAGAAGAAAAATCAAGGAAATATATGGTGAATCTAACTTGGCAAACGTCGAGAAGATTGTTTGATGTATTTCTCGCAGCTCATGGCCAATAGAAATCGTACAATGGAATGGATTTGGAATGGAGATACAATTGAAAGAGGACTTATGAGTAATGGAATTGAGATAGTGGATTGTAGGAATGACAGTTAATTGGAATTACTGTATGATTTATTGGCTAATAACATTAAAAAATTGAACTCAATCGAACTTGTCAATGGCTTCCTCCAGTACTCATTACTCATCCATAGACACTTTGTGCTGAACCAAGTGAATTACGCAGTAATTGTTATTGTTGAACACCGATACTTGTACCAGGGCCTGAGTCACCTGGTAGACTCATGCGGCATCATCATCTACGGACTGGCTGTACTGTGCAACTGCTGGTCCATGGATAAGTGGTATGGACAGACATCGTGAAACTTCAGATTTCTTTCAATGGTTTGAAGTACCTCTGAACTACAGTTTTTAGTTCTTTCTGGATAATCTATATATATATATATATATTACTCCTCTTGATACATACATGCAACAGCCGCTTATGGACATCATCTTGTTTTGTGCCGTTAGCGCAGCTTTTGTCACGAAGCAGAAGCTTTCGTGTGGTGGCGGGTTTGCCGATACAACAAATCCCGATGATCTACTGGTGGCCTTACAAAACGGAACGACACTAAATGCCACAGAAAAAGTTTGCACTGTAGATGAAGACAATGTACCAACCCCGAATGGCCACACACGAGTCGAAATGCGTTTGAAAAAAATGTGGCATCGCGCCACATATATTGTCATCCGTCATAGAGATCCGGCGGACGTGGATACTGGCGAAAGCGATGACGACGAACACACGTATCTTTTGGTTCAGAGACGATCCAACATAAAAGATTACTGCCCTGGGAAACTTGATGCTACACCCGGTGGGGTTGTTGGATACAATGAATCATATGAGTTTAACGCTATCCGTGAGATGGCTGAAGAAATGAATATTAATGTGAACAATGGCACGAATAAATTCTATAAGCTGTTTACCTTTCCCTACCAAGATGAGTTGGTTCGTGTCTGGGGAGGAATGTTCGAAGTTATTTACAATGGACCTTTGTCCGATGTCAAATTGCAACCCGAGGAAGTGTCCGAAGTTATTAGGCTCTCAATTAACGACATACGCAGAATGGCTGTGGAAAATCCTGATGACTGGATGCCAGATAGCCTTCACGCTATCAAACTTTACTTGCAATTCAAAAGTGATCGCAAGCTAAGAAGGAGGTTGCTAAAAGGTTACAGTAATGCAGATCTAGATAGATATGCACTCCGTCCCAAACCTGAAGTAATCTTTTTCGATTGTGATGATTGCCTCTACTTTGACGGATGGCAACTTGCAAACAAACTAACTGCCAAGATTGAAGAATGGTGTACCTCCAAGAAGAACTTACCACCAGGAGAAGCATACCAGCTTTATAAAAGGCACGGAACTGCATTAAGGGGACTTCTTGCTGAGGGACATATGGAAGATTGTGAGCAAGAGATTGATGAGTATCTGAAAGATGTGCATGATTTGCCGATCGATGAGCACTTGAGTATCGATAATGAATTGCGTGATATGATTCTCAAGATAGACCCATCCATTCCAAAATATATTTTTACTGCAAGTGTTAAGGATCATGCACAGCGTTGTCTCAAGGCGCTTGGAATCGATGACCTTTTCGTTGATATTATCGATGTCAAAAGTTGCAATCTTGCAACCAAGCATTCTACCGAGTCATTTGAGGCGGCCATGAGAATCGCTGGCGTAACAAACCCCGAATCTTGTGTGTTTTTAGATGATAGCACAAAGAATATAGAGGCTGCGCGGGAGGTTGGGTGGAGAGCATTTTTAGTTGGACGGATAGGAAGGGATTGTGGAAAGCCAATCACCAGTGAACATGCAGAACATGAAATCGACCGCATCCACGATCTACCCATGATTTTACCAGAGATTTTCCTTCATGGTTGAAATATTTTCCTTTTATTTCTGTTCAAGCACTTGTTGCGAACAGTGAGAAAAGAGACAACACACTAAAGTAATAACGGCATAAACAAGCAAAACAAATTTGAAAACACAAAAGGATGCACCCCGTGTTTAAGTAAAGAAATAAGAGATATAGCTTAAACGTCACCAAACCCACTAATTACAAAGTACCAGCAGCTTTGCGTTCCATGTACTCTTGAAAACTAATTCCCTTCCGAATCCTGTTCGTCACTACCTTTTTCTGGTTTAACCCAATCAATCCAGCTGCGATAACCTCTTCTTCAATTACAAGATCATTAATCTGATCCGTTAGCTTCTTGTTTGATTTATTACTACGCTCGCGAGTTTCATCCCGTCCTTTCCCCGTATTATTCTTGTCATCTCTGGTTGCTTCTTCGGTCTTGTCCTTTTGCACATTGCGATTTTCTGATTTAACTTCAGTACCTTGACCCACCTCCCAAAGAATTTGAGGTTTCACTTTGCGGCGCGCAAAAAGATCTTTGCTGCCTTGCTCGGAATTTTCGCGTCTAGCTATTATTTCATTCTTATAAGCCTCCACGTCCGCAACTTTGTTAGCCGCTTTCGCCCTTTCGTTGACTTTTGCCCAGTTTCGATTATTACCAAGTCGCTGGCGTCTTAGCTTTTCTGCTTCGATGATTTTGTTCTGATTTTCTAGTTCTTTCCTTAGATTTTCGGTTAGTTCTTCAATCCGTTCTTTTGCCAGTTGCAGTTGGTCATCGATCAGTTGTTCACCTGCAGAGTCAACCTCTAGCAACTTCCTTTGTAGCTCACTTTCCAATGCTTTCGCCTCTTCTAACTGCGTTTCGGCAGCCTTTACAGCGATGGCAGCCTTGGTTTTTTCAGCAGCGATGTTACTAATTGATTTACCTAAGGCCTTCTTCTCTGTAATAGCCTTTTCGATATCCTCTGCTGTGTAGGTATAGTTTGTGACAAGTTCGTCCTGCATTTTCCTCATCTTTTTAGCTTCTCTTTTGGAAAGAATTTCATGCGCTCCGCCTCTGCGGTTTTTCACTTGATTGACACTAAGAGCCACGTCTTCTCGTGTAGGTTTTGAATCAGATATTGCAAGCATTTTGAACCACTTTGAGGATTCGCCAAATTTCAAGTGTAGCCACTTGTTGGTTAATACCTGAGAGATGGGATGGAAATGTATTAGTCATCATTGATTATAAAGTGCTCTGCAAGAAGACTGTATCTATCACTTACCGGTTTGTCATTTGAATTACCCATTTGAGGGAACTGATACTGAGTGCTTGATTTGATTCCGACAATTTTACACAATCGATAGCAAGGCTTCTGAGTGCGCTGGTCCCTACCGATGGCAAGGCGTACATAAAAGTCCATAACAGCTTTTTCAAAATATGGCTCATTGCACCATCTTGCCAATCGTCGCCGAGGAATAGTGACTAATCGGTATTCATCTAGATCAGCTTCTTCAAAAACTTGATTCCCTGTCACTTTGTCTTCATCATCAGATTGGTCACTGTCGTCCCTAGCCATCCTTTCAAGTCTTGTTTCCTTTTTATTTTTCTCTGCCCAGGGCTTGTAGTCCGCATCAACATCTGAGTCATCGTCATCGTCATCGCCATAATCATAATCGCTATCTTCTTTCTCATCTTTTTTGGCGTCAATTCTATCTTGGCGTAACTTATCCAATGCAGCTTTTTTCTTTGCCTTGACTCCAGAAACATCACGATTTTTGGCTGCACGACCAAGTGCTAGTTCAGCAGCAATATCTGCATCTTTAGAGGTATCTGGCAATTCTTGATCATTCGTGGCGCTTGAAGATTCCTTTTCTAGTGCTGCTTTTGTCACTGGTTTCTTCGTTACCTTTTTCTCCTTTCGGGGCTTGGCTTTCTTTCCTCCAGCTAGACGCTTCTTCTCTCGCTCTCTGCGCCTAAAAAGGAATATTCAAGTTGTTAGTATTGAAGAAGATAGATTTTAGGTGAAACATCAAATCGTAGGGGGGGACTGACTTACTTGTTTTCTCTCAGCGCTCGTTTCATGTCTTCGGCTTCCTTTAATTTTTCAAACCTTTCTGCCAAAATAGATTCACGCTCTACTTCTGGTAGAGAATCTAAATATTTCTTATCTGCTTCATCTTTGATGAGTTCCTTCTCATCCAATGTTTCGATATCAAGTTCTTTATTATCTTCGTCATCGTCGTCGTATTCAGAATCTTCTTCATCGGAAGACTCTTCCATGTCATCATCACTTTTGTCCTTTTGGATTGTCGATTGTTTTTCCACGGCTGGAGCAGCAGGTGGAACAGTCAAAGCAGGTTCTTCTTCTCCTTCTGAATCCTCGATGTCCATGTCTTCATGTTCGGTAGTAGTAGCGTTAGTAGTAGCAGCTACAACAGCTGCATTATTTTTTGGTTTAATATCAACCTTTTTACTAATCATTTCATCGTGCGGTGCAGTAGGTTTCACTTCATCTTCTTCGTCACTGGAATCGCTTTCTTCCTCGTCGTCATTATCAAGTGGTCTGCGCAACTGCTTGCCACCACCTCTCTGCATAGACGACAAACTTTTACCACCTCCTCTCTGCATAGAAGATAAACTTTTACCACCTCCTCTAGTTACTGGAATAATAGGTTCTGGTTCCTCTTCTTCACTTTCACTACTAGAATCACTTTCTTCATCCTCATCGGGTGGTCTGCGTAACTGTTTCCCCATAGTCCTCATGTGTGATAGACTTTTTCCACCTCCTCTTGTTGCACCAGAATATACCATGGGTTCGGGTTCCGGTTCACTTTCATCATCTTCTTCGTCATCTTCTTCCTCAGATCCACTCTTTTCTTCTTCACTTTCTCCCTGTTGTTGCTGAAGATAACGCAGTTGTTTCCCTCCGCCCATTGCAGGACGAAACTGCTTCCCCCCGCCAGGTCGGCCATTGTAAACGATTGTTTGTTGCGGTTCAGTATCCATCTCTTCCTCCTCTTCATCGCTATCATCATCCTCGCTGTTCTCATCTTCACTTTGCGGTAAAGTACGAATCTGTTTTCCTCCGCCAAGAGGGCGTAATTGCTTACCGCCTCCAAAAGAAGATCGCGGAAACACCGGTGTTGTTGCGGCTGCATATCCTTCTTCTTCGGAGGATGACGATTCTTTTGCTGCCTCGTCGACTTCCTCGATGAAACGCTTTTTAGTCCTTGGCTGAAAGTTTTCAAATTAAAGCAGGAAGTTCGTGGAGAAATTAATTATTACCAAATGAATCGAATCGCAAAAGATATACGGAAGACTGTACCTGTACGGCAATCATGGGCATTCATCGAGCACGACCAAAAGATGACGGCGACCTACAAAAAGCAACTTACCATGATATTGAAAGCTAAAGCGCACAATACGGTTTTCAATACGTTTTAATACAGCGTTTTGTGTGTTGATAGATCTGTCTCTCTTTCGCTCTGTATTGAACACACTCTCAGAGACCCAGCAAAAGATGGAGCATGGATCTGCTGCATAGTGGTACTTGGTTATGGTACTGGTAACAGTACGTAGGGAGGCAATCAGTGTACGGTACTGCTGTACTGTTATGTACTTCCTTTGTACTGTAGTACAGTACCTTACCACCACTAACTTCATATGGTCTAAACTAAATTAGTGTACACTATCTCTCTAGAGAGGAGAGTAAAAATATTGTGAGAAAGAATTCCTCACAATTTCTAAATTGTTTAGACTCAACAACATCTATATATTTACTATTCATGGCTTTATTGTGAGGTGATTATTATTACTTAACTTAATTTTAAAACAAAAAATACATGGTCGCATGAAACCTGCAGTACCCTATTGCTGCAAATTGTGCGCATTGTTGTCTCTTTATGATTACCACGAAGGAAGACGGACGCTATAAAACCACATACGATTTAGAGACCGGCCTTGTAAGGATTATAAACATTGTCTGATGCAATCAGCAAAGTATCAAGGAAAATATTCTTGATGTCCTTCATTTTATTCTTTTGATTTCTACTATCAAAGACAGTGGCCGCTCCATTGTTATCTGTTACATCCAACCGTGACGCTTCACTTTCAATAGTACCCATATGTCCATTAGGAGCATTATTGCTCGATATCAACTCTGCAGTTTGGTGAGTTTTTACATTAATTCTCGGAGTTGGAGCATTTGACTTGTCCTTCGGCCCATTTTGTTTCTTGATAAATGCAGCAGGTTGCTCTAATGAACGTGTTCTTTGGCAATCTAGATGTGAGAGATTGCGTTCTCTTTCACTCTTCCCTGGGAAGGGTATGTCACACTTGTTATCATTATGGTAAAGATTTTCAGTCCCGAATCCGTCGTATGACAACTCAAGGGGAGTGAATGATTTCTCGCTATGGTCTCGAAATACCACAAGCTCTTTTAAGAAAATAAAACATGACATAGGCAGTATAATGAACAGGAGACAAATCCAGAATCTTGTTTTTGGCACGTTCTTGTGTGACTCCTGAATATTCGTTGGCGACAAGATCACTTCTGTGTCCTTACGACTATTCAGCTCATCTCGCAGCTTTTGTATCGACACCTCATGCTCTTGCTGCATCTCCTCCTGAGCACTATGAAGCTTCCTGCTGTAC
>JAAMXU010003747.1:0-49362 GCA_019693545.1 Chaetoceros muelleri
GAAAAGTGAGTATCGAAAGAATACGATAACACTCGTAATTAAGTAAAAAGTTTTAAGCGCCCTCCCACCCATCCCCCGCCCGGCGAGCCACTTTAACCCATGGAAAAAGTGGCGCGCTGGGCGGAATGGAACGGAGTTTCCTAGTAAACGTCCATTTTCCACCACACTCTAATAGTATAGTAGAGATGGCCAGAACTAGCTATAGAGGCAGGCACGATATACCAAGGAGGTACAGGGGTGGGGGTAACCACACCATACTACCCACAGACCCCATTTGCTCTGGTACGTAGCATGGAGGTGTACACTTCTTAGTGTACGTACTACAGAACGACAACAGAACAAACAGAACACAAACACGGTAAAAATAATAACTTCGTTGATCTTTTAACGCACATTTAACGATCACATTTTACAACGAAAAGTTCTGAAAGGTGGGTACCCTACCAAGTCACCTGTATAATAGACATCTTATTAGTTCGCTGCATCATCATTAGAATCTCTGCGCTTTCGGGAAGGCAGCCCCCGACCCCTGGAAGTGCGTTGCCGATTGTGGTTACTCGAAACGACGGAATTTTCATGTTGCGCGTCACGTTTCGTCAACCACTGGGCAGCAGCTTTTACCATCTCGTCAACTTCTTCTACGTCACTTGCGTCTGCATCATCTTCTTCAGCAGAAGATTCATCATTTTCCGTGCCCCCAGTGTCGTTGTCCTTCGATTTCCCATTGGTCCAAGACCGTTCAACGTGAAGACGATCCCAAATTTGCTTGAAAAACGTTTTCTTCCACCCTCCTTCAAGTTCGGCGTTCTGTAGAGATGCACGGTGAGAGAGATAAGCCAGGGAGCTCTTCACCGATTCTGGACAACGGTTACAACTAGCCAAGTGACTTGAAATAGCATTGGCAGTGTTGTCCGCAAGACTTTTAGACGCCACGGGGAAAAATCTTCCAGCGCCGTCCTTCGAAGAACAATATTTACAAGCAATGCCTGGAAAACCGAGGGCTCTATCGCGTCCTCGGGAACCAGGGCCTACCCGACGATCACTATTCTTGAAACGACAGGGTCGCATTTGTTTCATAAGAAGATACGAATAATCAGTCGACACATCCGTCGGACGCACAAGAGACGTTCGGTCGACTACTGCATTTTTCTTTATCTTTCCTCTCTCCTTTTCAATCAAATCTGCAGCACTTGGTGTAGACGGATCCCTGAAAAACTTGATTCCTCCTTTCTCTTCAAAGTCAGTGATGCCAACTTCTCGCGCGGAATCGATCCAATATTTTTTGGTTTCGCTTTCAGCTTTTGCGGCGAAGCCTCGAAGCGACTGAAATGTCTTCCTTGCATCATCTGGCATTTCACTGCATTTCAAGAAATGGCGTCTTTGTAGATCGCTTACATTTTGATAAATTGTTGATAATGACTGAGGGAAATATGCATAACCGTCTGGTCTTTCGTCTGAACTGATCTTGGCACAGTACGAACAACGGACTCCAACTTGACCTTCAACGATGTCCTCTTCCTCCTCCATCTGTACGTCTTCTTTCTTCGCACTGAATACTTCAACCATGTGCGATCGCACGAAGCATTGTAATTCAGATAGCCAATAAACATCATCATTCTTAGATAAAGGAACGCAACCGTGATGAACCGCGTTGCTATCGTTAGTCGGAAATAAACTGTCGTGCTCATCACCAGAATCCTCGTATTCCATATTAACCTGATTCAACACTTTTGCATTCTTTTTGGTCTTCTTCAAGAGAGGTTCATCAGCATCGTCTTCCTCTTCTGTTTCCGTCTGATCATCGTCGTCGTCATCGCTAGTCGAATCACTGTCGGAATCTGAAGACATATGTTCACGTGAATTCTTTCTCTTCCTACTTTGTTTTAAGGATCTTTTTTTGTTTCTTGCTCCCTTTTGTCTCCCGATTTTAGCTTCAATATTCTCAAACTCATCAATAGGAACACCTTGAATCCTACACCATAGACGATGGAAAAAGACTTTCCGTCCACCGTGCTTCGGTTTGTCTAACTTTTTACCCCCTGGTCCAGTTTTAGAGCTTTTCATGATTTCAAGATTTTCCCGGATTTCGGCAGGACATCTCCTACAATTGCGAACATGGTTAAGTATTGTCTGAGAAGTTGTCGTCTGAGATAAAGATGCCTCTGACGCTGGAAAGTATCGACCACATCCAGCCTGTCCCACGCACCACTTACAAGCTAATCCGCGGAAACCCATAGTTCGGCCTTTGTAACAACCAACCCTATCGGCGTCCATGAGTTTGCACGGTTCCATTTGTTCCAGCGTTAGGTATAAATAATCTGATATTAATGGTTTATCTTCCGGCAAAACAAGAGGATATGCCTCTTCCTTCTGGCGCTTCATTTCGTCTGAATGCTCTTGAGAAAGTAAGCTACTCGGATGGAATAGAGGTTCCACGTGGGACTCATCATCTCCACTCTCTGCGTCCTCGTCATTTTTCATGTTACGTTTTGCACTTGGACCATCAAGTGGAGGTAAAGGGCCACTAGGATCACGCCCAAAGTGGATCCCATGAGGAGTATCGACAAGGCCAAGTCTTCTTGCGCTGTCTACCCAGTATTGCTTTCTACCACCGCGACTGGAGCTAGAGGATCGTAATGCCTCAATCTTGGCCCTTACTTCTTGAGGCATCTTGGTGCAACAATCAAAGTGTAGCCGAAACATTTGCTGCACAGAATTATAAATTCCAGAAATCAAGCTGGGATAAGATACTGCCTGCTGCCCTCTCTGTGAAGGTGGTTCATCTTTGCAGTGAATACAACGAATTCCAACTTGACCAAGTGCTATGGGTTTGTTACGTCCATGCATAGGAGCAGCAATATCGGCTTCAGTAGCACCAAATGCCTCGGCAAAGTTAGATCGTAGATAAACCTGCAGCTCGGAAAGCCAGAACTGGTCTTCTTCGAGACCTAAAGATACGCTTCCAGAATACCATACAGGAGGTTCCTCTCCTTTCTCTCCGCCAAGTACGGCCGAGTGAATAGGAATAATCGTGCCGTCGGGACCAGTCTTAGTCAGAGACATAATTGTCCTCCCCTTGCCGCGCCCACGCCCCCTACCGCGGCCTCCGCGACCCCTTCCTTTGGCCCTTGCAGATTCGGGCGAAAGACGATTTCCGCTTGCCAAGCTATTAATAATATCGCTCAAACTGTATTCCTGTTTGTCTTGAGGGAGAATAGGAGGAGGCAGTGGCCACCTCGATTGATTAGAATCAGAGGAAGTTTGCATATTGTCACCTTCCACAGAATCATTGCGATGCGCATCGTCGACCATATCTCCGTCATGGGTCATTTGTCCCTCGTCATTCGATGACGTTGCTTGCATCATGCCCATATTCATCTGGGAATGAAGACGGGCAGCTGCAGCTACCATGGCCGAATCTTGGCCAAAAACACAGGGTTGAAGATACTGCTGAACCGCGGGACCTCTATTCATAATGTTATGCGGGTGGCCAATATGCCTCTGGCCGCCATAACCAAAAAACCCTTGTGCCTGTACCTGTGCCTGTGCCTGTGCAGCCTGCTTATGCAATTCCTCGGGCCTAGGGATAGCAGCAACGTAAGGATTCCCAAAGTGTGCGTGATGTGCGGTAGCTTGATGACGCTGTGGCTGAGAGAATGCAATGTCGCCTCCGTATCCATGGTGGGGTAGAAAAGGTTGAAATCCGTTTTGATGAGGAGGCTGGTGTCGCCCGTACGGGTTGAATCCTGGAGGCAATACAGATGGATTGGGGGCCTGCATCATACTCATAAGTTGAGAAGTCGTTAAATTTGACTGAGTGTGATTCGGTCCACCGCCGGGCCGCATTCCGCCGTGGCCAAGTAAGTGCTGCTGCTGCTGTTGAGGGGAGAGAATGCTTACATGTTGGTTGGAGAAACGATTTCGTTCCTGTTGCATTTGATTTACTGCTGCGTGGATATCGTTGTTGCTGCCTTCTTGTGACTCATGACTGTAAGGAAGTGACATTGTTCAATGAGGCGGAACGGAAGTACGGCACTAGTGTGAGATGTGAGAGCAAAGGCAATAAATTTTTACCGCCCTATTGCCCTACTACTGTACAGGAGCTACTCTCTTTACTGTGTACCTAGAGTATTTTATCTTTTAAAAAAAGTGAGGTTAGTTGTACGAGGATAGGAACTCAAATGCAGTGAAGGACAAATGTGGAAACGTGACTTTGGCAACAACGACTTACTGTAATAAGACGCTCAGCTGCGAAGAGAAGAAGGTTGATGTATCGAGAATTTGAGTGCGCAATATAATTGAATCGAAAATAGTACGGTACTTTGAGCGGTCGTGAAGTTTTTGGAGTGACGAGCGACGAAACATGTGTGCACTCAAAGGTTTTGTGATGAGCACTACCTCTCCGCCTCCTGCTGGCCCACAAAATTCCTTGTACGGGTACGTCTCTGATAGGACCAAAAACCTAAAATGTGGGACAAAACCTTTGAAAAGGCCATTTTGTTGTCGTGGTAAATAGAATCTAGCTTTTTGACTTCTTCAACTACACATAATACCTAATACCCCTCACAAAATTCGAAAAAGGTGGGAGAAAGTTGCCCCATACATACACAGCACGCGTGGAACTTGACTCAAAAATCATGCTCTACTGTATGAAATGGAGTATTATAAATCGATTGCATTCATATCATAAAACTGATGGATTCATCTTCTCTTTGCGATCAGAATACATGCGTGTATGAATAAAAAGCTTTTGTCCAAGTCTTGTAAATTGGAAGCGTTTTGTCTAATGCACAATAGGAGCACGTAGTTCAAAATATGTTGCCGATTGAACTTGTCACCACTGCATATGACATCAATACCAAGGTCTAAATTTTTTGATGCCAAACAACGAATCAATCCAAACCCTTTAACAAAAATATCATCCATGATCACAACAACCAATGGAACTAAAAACAATAAAACGCCGTGCATAAGATTAATAAATAGATGCGAATCATCGAAAACTATTACTCTTTTGGTTTTACACATTTACGGAATTCTATTTTCTATATCCCAAATGCAGTTTCAACATCTGGTGTGACTACAAGTGTTTTCTTTACTTCACCAAGAGGAGTATAGGATGATTGATTAGGATCGATAACTACGGCTTGTTGTAGAAATCCACAAGTGAGACCCTCTGACAACAGCATTTTAACTTGTGGAGTTTTGGAATCGTCGCCTCCGACAATAAGATAAGCCTTTCCACTTTTATGAATAACAATTTTTCCATAACGTCCTGCTGCCGCATCCTTCAAGGTATCATCATATCCAACGGCTGCTTGATCTCCAGATGTAATGGCGGGCGTTGTAGATATTGGGGTAGTAGATGACAGAATATCTTCAGGTGTCGAGATATCAGCGAGCTCGATCCCAGATGAAACTACATCAGGGGTTACAGCAGTATCGAATGTAGATTCCGTTTTTGGTACTTTTCCACTTGACGTATAATTTGGCGCAAGACGAGGCAATCTAGTTGGAAATTTAAAGACCATCCATAATAGTTGTTCCTCTTTTCTTTGTTCTGCAGTTGCCTTTTGTAAATTAATGAATGGGGCTCGAAGGGGTGGATCAGATGAAACTTCAGTTGACCCCTGGTTTTTGTCAGATTCCGTGGTTTTCACTTGGCTCCTATACATGCATTCAATTTCATCAGAACCAGACTTTCGAGTCGGAGGAAATGGCAATTGCTGAGGTAAGATAGGAGCACGCGATGTGCCATCCTTTCGTCTTCTTTCATTTAGAATCATAGATGCACGTTTGACATCTCCATCTGTGCTCGAGTCTGAATCATAAGTAAAAGCATCTGCAGATAACTCCACATGTTCACCTTCCTCTGTATCAAATAAGCTTGTATGGAACTCATTGTTTTGTGAACTTTCAAGAATACCACGCTTCTTTTTACCATCGCCAACTCCACCCCCTTCTTCCATTTCTCCCACAATCATCTCCTCCCCTTCTCCCGATCTCGCAAGAGCAGAGGCAGCCAGTCGTTCTTGAGCAGTCTTACCAACATCAGATGAACCCTTAGCACTTGCCCTAGCTCCCGTAGAAGAACCCATGCCTGGCATGATAACAACTTCTTGCCTCGCGATGGATTCTGTCGCGTTCTGGGCAGAGCCAACATTCTTATCACCCGAAGCCGATATTTTATGTCCTCCCGGGGCATTTGTGGCAGCCGACCCAGTGAAGAATACCTGTCCTTTAGGGACGGCAAAACGCCCTCGGCCTCTACCCCCACGTCCACGACCCTGGGCTCTAGATGACGGCCCAGTGTTCCCGCGTCCCGCAGAAGCCGGTTGTCGTTCCGATGTTGGAGCTGAATCGGCATTAGAGGGCCTTGCGATAGCAGTAGGTTTTCTGGACGCTGGTTTTCTAGGCTTGAACCTTCCAGCTTGGGTTGGAGGTTTGGTAGGTTGGTCTGATGACATAATTAATTTCTACAATTGAAAAAATGGTCGGCCTGACAGAGTGCAGTAGTATTACCTTGCAGGATGTACGGTACAATATACAGTATTGTCTATTGTCACTACCGCGCCCTCTCTCTTTGATAGATGTGGGAAATGGATGAAGATGTGTCAATTTGAGATTGGTGCATCCTCCTCGGGTTGGGGGTTTCGATCAATGTCCATACTGCTAAAATAGAAGGTCTTGGCGTTGAGCAGTACAAAATCAAGAAAAAATATCGGTTCGGCGATAATAAAAAGGCTTATTTTATTAACAATTTAGGAGTATATTTTATCAAAAAACTCAAAACTCACTCAATCGGCTGTTCATAATATATCTTAATCCGTGGAAGACAAGGCTGCAAAAGCGACTCACCAGGTGCATTCAACTGCGTTATATCTGAAAATGATGGCCGACGAGGAGAATGGCATTGTTGAAATGGAGACGAAAGAGAAAGTATTGAACATGTTTGAAATTGATGACAACGATTCAGATTTATCAATCGATGACAAGTTACTTGATTCAAGAGATGAAAGTCATGTCGACAGCGTTGCTTATGATGAGCCTGCTGGAGGTCGAACTGAAATCTTGGAACTAATGGAAAAATTCTATCGAATCAAACAACCTAGTGCCACGACAAAAGAAAGTATTCATGAACGGCTGTACATGAAAGGGGAAATTTCAGCCACAAGAAGAGCGAAAGCTTTCCAACTTAAGAAACAAGAAGAGATGCAAGTAGTCCCACCAAAGCTCGAGTTATCCACGCGCTCTTATACTCCTTTACGAGAACGTGCCGTGTCCAGTGAAAAAACTCATGATCGCCTTTATAAGTCAGAACTTGAAAAGAAGAAGCGGGCTATTTTGGAAGAGGCCAAGATTGAAGCTTATAACTTGAAGCACTCGACAAAGCAAAATACAATTGACCCAAGTCAAAGTGGATCCAGACTTTACTCTAGATCTTTGAAATACGTCGAGGAAGGAAAAAAGATCAGACGTGAAATCGAGAAGAAGCTGCAAGGCAGAGATCCTACGCCGAGCAGATCAATTTCTGTATCACGCGCACAGGAAATCTATGAACGAGGATTGCAGTTTAAAGCAAATCGAGAAAGGAAGATTCAAGAAATGATTAATGCTCCACGTGAGTCATCTTTTCCGAAAATGAGGACTCAAACCTCAAGGACTCGAGGAAGATTACAAGAATCTCATGAAGATTCGAGAACAAGAAGTATCAGTACTTCTCGAAGACGCGTCCGTTCCCAAACTCCAACCCGTTATAGGAGTCAATCGCTATCGGACATAAATAGTAGAAGGGTTGATCGTTCAATGACACCCTCTCGTAGAGTAAGTGATAGAAGTTTACATTCTACTTCTACGAGTGATAACAAATCACCGAGGATCCCACGACCGTTCAATATTAATAGGTCCGACTCTTGAAGTAAAAATACAGACCAAACATTGAGAAAATAGTATTTTTTAGCACATACATAACCTCAATTTAATGCCTGTTAAAAATTAAGTTTCACACAAGTTTAATTATGTCTTAGATATTATATCAGTCATGAGAACCAAGGAACTCTGTAATATACGCAGCAACTTGATCTTGCTCCAAGAGAAATCCATCATGACCAGCGTCGCTATGAATGATCCCTAGCTCTCCATTTGGAAACAACTCCGCTAGTTCTTCTTGTTCTTTAATTGGATAAAGAATGTCAGAGTCGATTCCAAGAACCAATGCAGGAATTTTCACGCTGCTCAACGCCTGAGCAGTTCCACCTCTGTTACGTCCGACATCATGAGTGTCCATTTGTTCTGTCAGTTTCAAGTACGTAATAGGGTCAAATCTGGAAAGGAACTTGTATCCTTGGTATTCCAAGTATGACTTTACCTCCCACTTAGCCTTTGAACCATACGCTGGCTCTGGTTCACGAACATTCCTACCGAACTTGGATTGGTATCCACCTGGAGTTCTGTAAGATATCATACCAATCTGACGGGCAACTGATAGGCCATTACGAGGTGGATCTTCCATAGAAGGTGCCCCATTATTCCATTTGGGGTCCATGTAAATTGCCTGACGCTGGACTTCCGACATGGCAATCTGCCAGGCAGTATGAGCTGCACCACAAGCAATGGGAATGACACTTCTTACAAAAGGCGCAGCTCTACCTTGAGTATCATCCACTGCAAAAGGACTATCAATTTTACCCGCCTGTGCCGCATACTCCACAGCTTGCATGCCGCCAAAGGATCCACCAATCACGCACTTGATGCTATTCACCTTCAAGTCATCCCTTAACATATGTAGCTGCAACCTCACTGTGTCTTGCACACTCACATCAGGGAACGATATGCCATACTTCTCCCCACGCTTGGTACCATTCTTAAAAGACGCAGGACCGGTAGAACCATAACAGCTTCCGAGAATGTTGCTGCACACGATGAAATATTTTTCAGTATCAAAAGCCAATCCCGGTCCGAGTAAATCCCCCCACCAAGAGTGTAAACTAGCATTTCCAGTGAGTGCATGACACACAACAAGCACATTGTCCTTCTTTTCATTGAGGGTTCCATACGTCATATAACGCAACTGCACATCTTGAATTTCATCACCATTTTCAAGCACAAACGGCACAGGGTGGACATAGGTATTTCCATCTGCTGTCATTTCTCCATATTCATCATCCATACCACCTCTATCATCCCCTGCTGCTGTATCCGACGAAGAAAGTGACCTCAAGGCCATATCTTTTCTCATTGTGCTATTTTTAGGTTGAATTACTACTGAACTTGATCCGCAACGTTGGACCATTGTAGACAGTGCGCGTGTTGAAGAAACAAAACTATCCAACAAAAGAGGAATCAACCGATCATTGGCCGCAATCATGGAGGAGTCCGATCCAATGCCAGATCCATTTGTAAATACTCTATTTCCACCGCCAGTGAAAATGGAAGGCACACCTCTCTGATGGGCAAGGAAGGGCCTAGACGATTGGCATAGACTACGAAGCATTGGTTTAACTTATTGTGAAGGATGTTTAATAATAATACGGTGCAATTTAACAATCTTGATTTTTTGTGAATAGGCTGAAGTTCGCTTCGGTCGGAGTTTGCAACAAGACCACAACAGTGTTTCGCGTTTCAAATATCCTGTATAATAGTATGTCTGTCTGTATGTCAGTTTTCCCCACGCGAATCGATCGTGATTGGTAGAGAACAGAATGGAAAAGAAGCAATACAAACTAATCAACTCTTGTGAGGGATTCGATCAAGTAGTTAGCTTCAGCGTCTGTCTTTGCAACGTCTATGCACCAAAATTTGGATTCTGGATTGATGATTCTGTTTTTCATTCGAATGCATTGCAATGAATTGGTGTACTTGTACTTTAGTTAACTTTTAACTTGGATCTGATACGTACGACGTATCAAAAATGTGTGGTGGTAATTAGCTACAACCTGTAACCACTACTGTACGTAGTGTACTCAAAGAGAGTAATACTGCTTTATGTATGGCTCATGTACGTAGGATGGTCGTGAACAGTAGCCTACAGTACTGTATGTACTAGGTTTTCTGGTACAATACCTACTGTTGTGGAGATGAACTACGTACACCAGACAGACGTACAGTACACTACTAACGTTTTACACTGAGATACCAACCAACAGGTTATTCATTAACCCGTGTCTACTAGAGTTGACATAAAAGACAGATATAGAGGTATGGCATTTCATATCATCTGGTTTTCCATACTTTGTTTGTTTTTCCATATTTTCTTTCTATTTTTTGTGTGATGGATTTCTGGTTCCTTTTTGATTTGATCCTGCTCACATGTATGGGATAAAAAGATGAGGAGATTCAGATACAGGACTGACACCTTGGCTAAATTACTACCATTATAGCTGTGCTGTACCTGTAGAAGAATGCACTACAGTACCGCTACTCAGTAGGTGGTACACAGTACTACAAGATAAGATTGCTGCTGCCTACACACAACAGCCAAAGCAAGAGAAAAAAAAGCATACAGTACAATTTCAGAAAAGAAAAAGGAGGAACTGACGCCGCCCGGTCCCCAATCCTTTCTATCATTCCCCAAACAACCTTTGTTGGGCATGGCGAATATAAACACTGCAAGTCGCAAAGACGAAAATCACAAGCAGATCAAAGCAATGAGTCATGCAAAACGCCATCCGGACCTCCTTCTATCCGTTGATACATCCGAGTCCCGCGCAGATAACAATGACACAACTGCACACGTTAAAACGAGGTCGAGATCAATATCTCCTCACGCAAGGGCCATCCTCCGTCGTACATTTTCACGATCTCGATCTCGTTCGAGATCGAGGAATATAGATAATGACGACGATGATGCTTCCTCTGTATCTTCCTCTTCCTCCTCTCATTCTTCCACCTCGACATCTTCCAAGGGGGCGGGGAAACAGATGCTTGTGGCGGTCACATCGTGTCGCAGTGATGCGTATTATGCACAAAAGGCGCCAGGGGCTATTTCAATGTTGCCACGGAAAGCGCCAAGTGCTCTCAAGACATTTCATGAGTTGGCTGTGGGGATGAAAGATGCGTATGAAGCAGTGGGAGCGATGCCTTTGAAGATTTCGGAAAAGAGTGCCGAGTGGATGAAGATGTCCAGTGTGGAGAAAGAGGGTAGAAGCGTTTTACTGGAATTTATGGGAAACGTAAATTTTGTAAGTGATTTATATCTCATTATAAATGCTTGTTTCATGGAATGCAACGTTTTGGGGAAATACCTCACTGATATTTATTGATGGATATTTTATTTATATTGATTCTTTCTGTCATGCTGCCGACTGTTGGGGCTCGATGACGACGATAATTTAATAGCTATTGGCATTGGTAGATGAGGTTGCCACAGATTCAGCTACTAGAGGGGCATTGAAGGATGATGCTGCATTCAAGTCTTTGAGGGATGTCATCAAACGGTGCAACAAAGTTCTGGAACGAATGTTGGTGCGGAGAGAAAACAAATATACGCTCTTTTATCGACTTGTGCAACCCCATGATTCGAAAGACATTGAAAAAATGAATGCTTGGAATAGCAAGGTTGAAAAGGCAGTTTCGTCCTTGTCGCCTTCTAAAGTTTCCAATGGTGAAAATCAAGATGATGCCGGCAGTGTTTCTTCTGCGGCCAGTGGTAGTAGTATTTTTAGTAGAGGAAGAAGGACAAATCTTGGCAGGAGAACAAGGTCGAGAAGAGCAACCCCCACTCCGAGACTAAGGAATAGATTTCGAAGGGATGTGAATAATGACGATGCAAATGCACCCCCCACTTCGGCAGATGATGGCTATGCTACTGTTACTGCAGGGAACGTTGCCAAATTACAGAGGTCTTTTTCAGGAGATGATCGTTCGGGCTCAGTACTGATACCTAAACAGTTTCAAAAGAAAAAGAATGTAACGCAGCCCAAGAACAATATTATGCCCATCGCCCCCAAGGATGAACTCGTGGATATGATTCGAGAATTGAGATCTGAAAAGAATTTGAATAAAAGTAACAATAATGGACAAGGAGAGGATTTAAAACCCAACTGGACTCCAAAAGCTGATGTTCCCGGTGCAGTGCCCAAACTTCCGATTGAGTACATTCATAGACATAGACTCATGAAACAAGTTGTGAACTCTTTAATTAACAGGCCTGGGGCTGTCAGTCGTGAAGATGGCGATGAAAGAAATCTTGCACATATGATCACTTCAATTACTTCAAGGCACGCAGACAAAGCAGGCAATGGAAAAACTACTCTTGCGGCAGCTGCTGTACAGTCTGTTGAGGTTAGAGAAAGGTTTTGTGATGGAATTGCATGGATTCAACTGGGACGTGCACCACTATCAGATATGGATGTGAGACGACTTTATGAAGAAATATACGATCAGTTATTAATGAGGGATATCGAGCTGAAAAATATTTCTTCCAAGGCTTCTGGCCAAAATGAAGAGGACGATGGAAGTACCATCATAGCAAGCGCCTTATTAAAAAGTCGCCGAAAGTTTCAGGGAATGGATCTTGAAGGAATTCGAGAGGATCTTGGACGAATGTTGACTAAAAAGAATGTTCTTATATGCCTTGACGACGTCTGGAGAGCGGAAGATGCAAAACGTTTTATTTTTGACAACGGCAGTAATGTTGTTACGGACGAAAACTCAACACGTGGCGAGGCATGTCCTTCCCGGTATCTTATAACGACCAGAACACCTGGTCTCATGGGCGAAGGCCAAGCAAACGAAATTTTTGTCCGTATCTTTTCTGAACAGGAAGCTGTAAAGTTACTGCTGTCAGCGGCCGGACGTCGGCTCTATGGCGGCAAGGACTGTCCTGCATTCAATGAAGCTAGAATTATTGTCAAAGGCTGCGGTAATTCACCACTTACGCTCCGCTTAGCAGGAGGAATGCTTCGCACGAGCAATAGGAACTGGACTCTTTCTTCTAGGACATGGCTGATACTTGTTGAGCAGTGCAAAGCTAACTTAGAAGAGGCATCAAGAATACGAAGTTTTGTCAATGCGGTTGGAAGAATTTCTGACTTGAGTTTCATTACTGTCGAGGATCTTGTTCTCCGAGCGTCCTTAAGGAGATGTTTCGTCACTTTTGCGATGGTGTTTCATGATAACGACCTTCTTTTAACCGGAAGAGGAATACCGCGTGGTGTCATTCGCAGACTGTTTGTTAATGTCATATCCGGTATGGAGTTTGAGACTAACACTGAAGTTCTGTCTCCAGATATCATTATCGATATGTTAGAACACCTGAATCTGATACAACGAGCCGGCCATGATGCTCATTTAACAGCATTTGTATCTCAATCCACCATGGCTTTCGACGGAACTGTTAGGAAGGTAACGAAAGTTGTCAGTGGTTCACTTGATGAGGTTCCTGATGATGAAGATCCCATCGTCACCAATGACGAAATGAATAGCGTTCATCACAAATTATCTTACTTAATGCATGAATCGGTAAGTCGGTGACCATGGGCAACAAACGTTCGATTTTGCTTCTTTTGTGATTAACAATGCGTTGCCTTTCGTTTAGATTAAACATATTGCAGCAGAAATGGCTACCCGCTCCTCTTCTGCATTTGCTCCCAAAGGAGACAATTTCACTTCATACCGGGATGAACTCGATGCTGAAATAGGGAGGGAAGGGAAGTTACAAAGTAGCAATTGGCTTAGTAGCGCAGCAAAATACCTCTTCAGCCCACATGTTAAGAATCCGAACAAAGAATCAAGTAAGACGCAGTTTCATGAACTCATGGCGTGCGCCCTTCTGCGTTCCGGTGACGATGATGCCGTTGAATCACGTCTGTTTGATGGTGATAATGTAGAGAAATACATTGTAGGACATCTCCCAACTCATCTTATCCATGCACATATGTACGCAAAAGCTGGAGAATTGTTACTCGATGATGAATTCATTAATCGGCGAATTCGTGCATTAGGTTGCCTCGAGGCTGCACAACAACATGTTTTGGATCTGATCGAGTTACGGAAGGATCATCACCAGTTTGGAAGCGTATCCCAGAAAGAAGAATTGGATACAAACACTGAAGATGCTTCATCAAAGTCAGGTGAATCAAGCGGCAATCATAATACACGCGATGTTATTGATGCAAGCAAAATTGTTAGAGAAGGTTCTCGTCGTTTGATTAAGGCAATTAGGAATGAAGAAAGGAGAACAGCAGAAGCAGGGATCACTATCGATCTTGCCATTTCTCTATCAACAATTGGTGAGGGTCTCTTGAAGGCACGTCAAACCAAAGAGTCGATTAAACGCTTAGATGAAGCTGTAATAATGTTTAGAGATTTGCTTGGAAGCTTTCATACAGAAGTTGCCAGATCACTTCTACTCCTTGCCAAAGCTTACATCAAGACTGGAGATGAGCCAACAGCACTTGCTAAACTTTCCGAGGCAAGCCGTATATACAAGTCATGTAATGCAACACTGCGCTACGACGCAATATCAACTGCTCAGTTGATGGCAAGTCTCCTAGTCAATGCTGGTGATTGGCAACAAGCGATCTCAAAATATGATGAGGTCATTCAACTGAAATCATTGTTGTACGGAAAAACATCAATCCCTGTTGCAAAAGCGATGAACGATTATGCGATAATTCTAGCGAAGCACAGTCGCATGAGTGAAGCTTTAAGACAGTATGAGTCTTCCAGATCGGTCTTCCTAGCACTTAGCCCGTCAAATGAATTGGGAGGTGAAATAAGTACAGGAGAGTTCTCGTTCGATGTGACCTTGATCGATTTAAACATTGCGTCGATCAAGTCAAAATTATCCAATTACGAGGGCGCTTTAGAAAGTTATGAACGAGGTGTCCAAGGACTCAGGTTACAGATTCAGAAGGAACAGGCCGGGCCTGAACCTGTAGATCTGGCAAGACAGAACGCTCAGAGACGCCATTTAGTATCTGCAATCAGTCGTATTGGCTCGTTAAGAATGAAGTTAAAAGATAATTTAGGTGCATTGAAGGCTTATTTGATGCTCATCGACGAAGTGGACAATGCAACTCCAGTAACCTCTCAAATGGAGAGGGCCAAAGCCCATGTTAAGTGCGCTACAATATACAGGCAAATGGGTTCTCGCGAAAATAATATTAAAGCTGTCTCTCATTTAGAAGAGGCCTTGGTCATGTACACTAAACTGCACGGGACCAGCCATAAGGATACAAAGGCAATTGCGACATCATTGAAACAATGGCAAACAGTAGATAGATCTGAGTCGTAAATTAAACCGAATAATGTATACTGTACTTAATCTTAAAAATCTGAAAAAATACTTGGCCGAAGCTGGACTGTGCTCTTTTGTGAATTATTACTACCACCAAGAAGGGACGTGGTTTCATTTGCTCCTTCTTCATTCGCATCAACAATGTCATCGTCTATCTCTGAACCTTGAGAAGAATCCTCATGACGGTGCGGCATTGATCCATATCTATTATCTTGATGGATAATACAATCATCTTGGTCTAATATTAAGTCGTCTTCCTGATGTTCAGATCCCCTTTTGCTTCCGAGTCTTGTGGCTTCTTCCCTGTGGCCGATTTCTTCCATCAATGGAATTAATCTGCTAGCAGCCTGTCTGACAGTTTCATCAGGATCTCGGATTGCATCCGTGAGAGACGATTTCAAAGATGATGATAAATGCTCGATATCGAAAGATGTATCAATATCACTTTCATTGAGGTTATTATCGGTGTCTTCAATATCAGTTCCATCTTGTTGGGATACGTAGCTTATACCACTTGAGGTCGTGCGATTGCCACTGCTATGCCCCGATTCGATGTCACTTTGTTGAATATCATCGTTTTCTTTTTCACCGACTTTACCATCTCCCTTCTCGACGTCTACTTTGCCATCGATACACTTGATTGCTACGTCGCTTGCGCTGCTACGCGTATTTTCGGGTAATTTACTGGGTTTGGAAGCTTTGTGCTTTTTACTGAATTCGCGTTCATCCCTGCCACGCATGATGAGCTTTAAATCAGAAATAAAGTCTCCAAAAGCAAGATTATCCCCAGCTGACATTTTCTTCTCTATTGCTGGTCTGTAACCTTCTTCCCATTCTTCTGTTGGAAAACAGTAAAAGTGAGCTATACTGAACAAGAGCATTTCAAGGCAAATCAAAAAGTTTTGAGCTTGCTTTCCCCAAATTCCTGGATCATCACTATCATCGTCTTTCCCTCCAGAAGCAATATTTGTCGAATTTGCTAAAAACCCAATCACAACGCTTTGCCAGAATGTCATAAATACAATGCCCTTGATGCACATAAATTTCGGAAACGGTCGACACCATCCCAGATCATCTTGGACTGCATGATAGAATTTTAATAATCCGCTAAAAGCCATAAAGACTGAAACATTTTGAATGATCTTGAGCCAGAAAGTGGCATTTTCATAATCCAAAGGCCCATTAGCAGAGTAACCTAATTTGTCACAAGTGAACAGTCCAATAGCCGTTACTGGCTTAAAAAACACAAACTGCATTGTGAAAACCTGGCATTGCATGAGCACAGCATCTGCCAACGCTCGTGGATCACCAAATGGATATTTCCCACGAAAGCAACCGCAGCACCGAATCGGAGGCTCCAGATGATCAGCATGCTTGGCAAGTAGATCTACTACGGCATCACGGTCGCCCCTTCCAAGCACGCTAATCAAAAAACTAAGAAATTGATAAACGACATAAGCCTCGTATAAATCCTTGATGATAGCAAGGTATCCCTCATACTTTGGGAACACTAAGCTCAGCCAACTGGTGATACTGTAAATTGGACTCATCCAGAGGATTGCAAGGATTTTTCGCTGCACAAATGGCCGTTTAAATCTTCGTACATGTGCTGTCATGTGCCACATACTTATCAAGCATGCCAAAAGAGTAAATGTACCCGCTAATTGATACACCATGAAACTGTTTTCCATGGAAAATTGATCTTGCGTTGTTCTCACATATTGCTCTACATCGCCCTTTACAATATCGACTTCATGTTCAATTTCCGCTTGTGCTGCCTTGACTGTCCTATCAAGTGTCTCGACTGTAGAATTCAAAAGAATCTGAATTTTGGCGGTTGTGTCATCTAATTTTGACAGCATTTGGCTTTCCGTTTGATGAAGGGACTGCTCCAATTGGTTTACCTTCTTCTGTACATCTGCATTAGTTACAGATTGATTAAATCGATTAATTATGAGCTGTTGCTTGTCGATAGAGCTCTGAAGAGATGCAATCAGTGACTCATCGTGGCCGACTTTGGATTGGAGAACCGTCAAGGTGGTGTAAAAATAAAATGAAACAGCAGAGAGTGCAGCTAAAAGAAGAATAATGCTGAACCTAAGGCAAAAGAGCGATTGCCTCGGCGGCGCCGCATGGCTGTTATTCCCACTCGAATTGTTCCTCGCCATTTTTCAATTATTCGCCAAAGAAGTAATGTTGTGATTGATGATGTATGGGAGTGTTGACCATTTGGTACAGCCACACCTGCGTTCTTTCTCCTTTTCCTCGAGCTGTATGGGGAAGTCAGAACAAAGAAGATATTGGTGGATAGTAAAATAGGATAGACGATAGACCTCTCCTTGTGTGTTTTCTCTTTTCTTCGTGTGTTGTTGTTTCGTTGTTTCGTTTCTGCAGGTTGCAGTACGGTACAACAAACATCTGGTTCGGTGACCACCCACAGTATGATGCATCGTACCCCGCTACAGCTACACTACCCGTACCGACAGAAATTACAGAAACCCTCTCTTTTGTAGGGGTTTTAGCAGTCAAGTCCCGCGAGAACGAATGTTACTGTAATTCGTGAACTAATTAGAGAGTAATTCCTTAACTACTGTAATTCGTAATATTCGTAACATTTCCTCTCTATCAATTTAATCTATTTCTGCAAATACTGTAGCTTTCACTAGCTAGAACCATGTAGAATGGCGATCCGTAAGGTTTCTATTCTTTTCCTTTTTCTCTTGATCTCTCTTGAACAGTGATAACGCCGGCCTTCTCTTGTCCTGTTTGGAACCTTTCTCCCTGGCTTCAATGTCCTTGATGATTTCAATGATTTTTGAAAAATTCGGGCGTACGCCTATAACATGACTCCAGCAGTCTCTTATGAGGCTAGCCAAATCATCTGGAAATTTCTTCGTGATCTCCGGTCTGTAACCAGAATGAACCACCTTTTCATAAAATTCTTCACGATTCATTCCACTAAAGGGCTTTTCATACGCGACCAACTCCCATAATATTATTCCAAAAGAGTATACGTCTGCCTTCTGGTTGTAAGGTTGGGCACTAGCTACTTCAGGAGCCATATATCTCAAAGAGCCCGTCTCGCCACTCATCTCATAGACCTCATCTGTTTCTGGGGAGGCGCCATCCAACACTCTAGCAAGTCCGAAATCGATAATTTTCACTGTTCCACCAAGAGTTAAACCTGTAATCGTAAAGTATGATGTTGTATAGAATGAGATACAAAATGAATAGATATTATATAGTATATACATATGCTCACAACAAATTCCAAAGAAACTTACCAATATTGTCTGGTTTCAAATCTCGATGTAACACCATCGATCCTGGCACCGCACGTCGGTGACAGTAGTCCATAGCTTCTGCAATTTGTCTGGCCACCTCTAGCACTTTTACATAGGGCATTTTATGTTTTTTCCAGAATCGTCTTCTCCTATCACGAATTCTTGTATCATAACCTAGCTGTTGTGTCAATGTTCCACCATCCAACCTTTCTAGCACTAGAAACCTTGATTTATCCGTTGTAAATCCTGCCCCGTAGAGTGAAACTATATTATCATGATCCAACAGAGAATGTATAGCAAGCTCCCCTTCAATCTCATTGATTGCAACCGCAACGTCCTTCACCTCTGGTTTCAACTGCTTTATAACAACAGGAGACTTGCACATGACAGCCGTATGTATCCAATTGTTCCCTCCATCCGTAAGGTACTCCACATTACTCAAATCCGACCAACGAAGATTCAAATTCGCACCCGTCACACTATGAATCGAAACAAGCGATCGATCATCCGATGGAACAGGCCTAACACCTCTCGATGTATCAATAACCTCATGCTTATGATCAGCAATCAGATGCGTTGTACAGGAATAAGGATGCTGAGAAATAAAATCGGCCGAGTTGGGACGTTGAGGAACTCTCGCGTGCAACGTGGGACCGTAATCAAACGGCACGGGCATTCGAGAAGGTTTGGCCAGATTACCCTTCTTCCAATCCTCCTCATTATCATCCATGAAATTATTCACACTGGCAACCGCAGCTGCAAGACTCGTATGCACCAAGAATTCAATCGCCTCTGGTCTCATGGTAGCCCGCTTCACAGAAAAATAAATCACAGTCAAATTACTATTTGTAGCGTCGTGACAAACAGGCACAGCCACTGCCGTCAAAACCCCATTCAGTGAACAACTCAGTGCCTTGGCTCCACTCTCTGTCTGAGCCGTGACCCATACGACATCATTATCCTCCTTGGCCTTTTTACACAGCGCAGGACTCAATCGATGCGTCCGTTCTGCTGCACTGTCTCCATAATAAACTTCCACCAGCTGATCCCTCAAAGTTTCATCCAAGGCCGTATGTCGAAGATGAGAATTTATCAACTGATGCGTTTTCGGTCCAGTTCGAAGCCAGATTTCCGCAATGTCAAATCCCATCGCGGCACAGGAGGCGGCAAGAACGGCCTCGACCGCCTCTACCGATTGTGAACTCAGCAGTCGTGTTTGATAGGTGGATGGAAAGAAGGCAGAGGAGGGGGCATAGGGTGAAGTGGTCGACTCGGGCGGATGGGGAGATGGGGACTCATTCACTCGCATTCCTATTCTAGTGCTGGAGGTTGGCTGCCCCCCAGTAGTCATTGTCCCGCGATGATTGCTGCTGGTCCCAAGGTGAGAGGAAGAGGATGCATATGCAGCCGCGTGGTAATTCATGGTGGCTCCAAGAGTCCAGGGCGTCGTTCGCTCGATTGGGACTGACTGGGCCGAAACCGTGGCTGTTGCTGTTGACGTTGCTGCTGTTTTCATCTTGTTCGACAGACAATGTTGGTTGCAGAGAGTTGGTTGGTACTTGCTAGTTGAAGTCCTGCAATCAGTTTCGATTAAAATTCGAAAATTGAAATGAAAAAAGGTTTCTTTTCGAGACGTTTGGCAATCCAACGATTGATGAAAACTCTCTCTTGATCTGTCTCGGATACACAGTCACACACACACACTCTATCTTTTGCTTTCGTCGCTGCTTCTTTTCGATACAGTAGCTTAATTAATGGATCAATCACCAATCTCTATCGTATGGAAGAAGGAAATGGAGAGAGTCGCTTTCTTGTTTTCTACAGTACTGACTACTGAGGAACACACGGGAGGAAAAGTAAGAGACAGACTAGACCAGACAATACAATTGATGGTGGCTCGTTTGTGGAGAAGCAACTCCGACGTTCCAGTACAAACTTCGTGTAGAAATATACGACGTCGCCCCATACATTAAGCGGAAAAAATAAAGTCTGGGTCGGTTTTTACGTACCGGTACCATACACAATACGGACAACCATACGTACCAGCGTAGAGGATGTAACGGATGGATGGATGGTGGGTCGGTGACCCGGTGACACCACATCAGTTTTACAGGGCAGACATGAGGGCATGGAATCTAAAATCATCTTTTGCACTTTCATTGGTGTCAACAAAATCGTAAAGCTGTTTGTTGTTGAGGGGTGGGTTCTCTACGTACTTTTTGTTGTATCTCTCCGAAACATATTGTCCATCACGTAAACAATCAAGTCGATTATTTGAGAGAGTGACAGTCGCAGACAATTTGGAATGTACACGAGTAGTTATATCATTTATTTCTGTGACCAATAACAAGGACATCCGAAAGTAGTCCACATGAAATGTGTGCTGTGTCTGGAACCTAATTTATGTCTCAACTATGCACAACAATCAATCATCATATTGTTCAACAGTTATCAATGGGACATTAGCTTCTGTATCTCGTAAATGCTTACCCCATGAGATTTGTGCAAAATTTCCTCCTGCTCATTCGAAAAGATCACTGCTCCATCACCACTTCCTATTATTATCTCAACCTTTCTATTGTACGAATGCTAACCAACCACTACCCATGCAAAGGATTTGCCATTACTAAAAAAATGTTTAGAAATTTTACACACGACTCAATTTCTTCCAAGGTTTTGAGAACTTCATCTGTCGAGAACCATAACGGTGTTGCAAAGATTCCTGGCATGTCTTTACTTGTTGCAAACAAGTTTTATTGTCTTCCTCACTTGTAAAAGGTTTGCATCTTCTATAACGAGTTGGGGAGAACGTATCCATCAAAGTGTCATCATTGCCATTCTGTGCAGATGTTATTTCTTGCACTAGACCGTCCTTGACAAGCCCATTCACAGCAGATACAACATCATCGTGTGTTACTGTTGCACGTAAAGTGGCCCATTCGTCACGATCCCAGTATCTGCATTGACATTCTAGTAGTATATCACTTGTCGCAAGCTCTCTTGTACCCATGGCGTGATAAATCATTGCTTTCATTTCATCAGCTTTGGAACTTGATGGTAATGTGTCACTTTTGTCCTGACTGTTTTTATTGTTATGGGTGGGATAAAAGTCATTGTAAAGAGTTTTCCAAAGTTGAGAATGACTCATGAGTTCAAACAAAGAAATGGAACTGAGAGAATTTTGCTGTTCCTGAAGGTTTGATGGTCGATTGTGATACGGCTGCCTTTGGTGAAACATGCTGGAATTGGCATACAGCACCACAGGAGGAGCCCCGGATTGTTCTCCATCTACTTCAGCAGCATGAGATGAGAAAATGGATTCTGTGGCCCTCATGCGTTCTGAAATTGGTCGAGTGGGACGACGAATCAAATTTCTATAGGTGAGCTTGCTTCCGCCTGCGGATCCTCCCTGACTGTTATTTGTCAGGATTGTGTTTTCCTTTATCTTTTCCTCTTCTACTTTGTAGTCTTCTTGTACAGCACACGATGCCGATCGAGGATCCCAGTCATTCATGCTACAGTACCATTGATCAGGTA
This sequence comes from Chaetoceros muelleri, assembly GCA_019693545.1. Lineage (NCBI taxonomy): Eukaryota > Bacillariophyta > Thalassiosirophyceae > Chaetocerotales > Chaetocerotaceae > Chaetoceros > Chaetoceros muelleri. The sequence goes on from JAAMXU010003747.1 coordinate 22,063, forward strand.
GATCTTTTGCAGAAATGTGGCGAGGCAAACGTCGCCATTTCTCGCATTTTTCACATTGAACCCACTCTTGTTGCTTTTCTTCTTTTGGTTTTCTGCCGCGTTTGCTACGTCCTTCTGCCGCTTTCTCTTCGTTACTTCGACGTCCACGCTTTCCTCGTCGGTTCTGGTTCGATGCATCGTTGTCGGAGTTCTCTTCTTCCAATGATGCGTCCGATCTGCTCTTTCTTTTCTTTACGGAACTGTCCAAATTGTCAATAGAATCTTCCGATAATGATTTTCCCAAAATGTTTGGGCTACTACGTTTCTTTTCGGGTGCTTCGTCCACGTCTTCCCTTATTTTTTGTAAGGAGGTACTTTTCTTGGGAACAGCCGCAGGGCTGGTAGATCTAGCACCGGCCGTGCCTGCCACTTTTCGAGAAGCTTTCTTTGCCTTTCTTCTCTCCCTTGCCACTTCTTCAGGAGTTTGTTCCGGAGCAGAACAGAAACTTCTCTTTGGATCAGTGACATTGAGTTCGCAATACCACTTCTCGGGTAGATCCTTCACGCTAGGAATCAGCCTCCATTTGGAACAAATGTCACATTGTACCCAATCCTCAACATCTTCTTTCTTGTCTCCCTTGCCTTTTCTCTCGTCTTCTCTTTCTTTCTTCTTTTTTATTTTGGTTTCTCCGTCTAGGCGATCATCCTTGGAGATGGGTTTTGTTTGTGATTTACGGTTGGCTTTCCTTCCACGTCCAAGAGATTTCTTCTGTGAATCATCCTCTTCCGAAACGTTATCATTGTCGTTCGTTGCTTCTTCCATTTTGTGGCCATTTTTCTCAGCGGCAGAAGCCATTGCTTGTGGACTAGGAATTTTTGATGCAGAAGGCTGAGGTTTGTCTTTGATGGCCAAAGTGGGGTTTGATTCGGAACTAGCTTCCAAGCTCGCGGATGCCGTTGAACTTGATTTCTTAAGAGACGGAGTTTCATACGTTGCAATGTCATGACTCTTTGTATGTACACTGTTGGATATTGCTTCATCTTTGGCAAGTGTTTCAACTTTTGTACCAAGGGTTGATTTGGGACTTTCTTTCACTGGACTAGATTTCTTTGCAGAGATCAAGGGTGGCAACATTGTCCCTTTCTCCTTGGTTGTATAATCTTTTGATTTAGAGACATTCGGTTCTACATCATCACTCTTGCTGTTTTTGATTATTTCATCATTTGATTTTTTATATACTTTTTCCATTTCATTCTTTTTCCTATTTGCATTGTCTATGAATGTATCGGACTTTTCAGATAGTATATTTGATGATGAACCTTTGATAGGAATGGATAATGGGATAATAGGATCTTTTTGAACATGCAATGCAGTAACCTTTTCTTTGGCATTGAAAGATTGAGTAATGTTGGATGGGGACTTGTCCTCAGTTTTGACTTTGGAAACAGAAGCGATGTGTTTTTCATTCTTGTGCACACCAATTGAATCCTTTTTTGAACTCGGTACCATGCTCTTGTTGGAGATAGGATCAACATTGGTTACAACGTCTTGCCTGCTTCCACTTGTCTCACCCTTCATTTTTTTCTGCCCCCCATCGTTGGTATCATCACCTTTTGTCTTGAGCTTTTTCTTCTTAATGCTAAGCGGCACCGTCCCAAAAGGCACTCCCATGACTTTTGGTCGAAAGGACTGTACAAGTACCTGCACATCACTGCTATGTTCGCCATTGCCATCTGCGTCAACAATAATTTCTTTATCAGGAAACTTCGACTTTTCTTTGGTTCCATCGTCATATTTTATTTTGACCCTATCTCCTTTGGAGGACACAGCTGTAATGACTCCACCATACCACTGCAACGAAGGATTGACGAAACGAACCTTTACTCGCATACCCGGTGATATTTTCCGACGTTGTTTCTCTACCGACATTCCCATTACCCAAGCAAGAACGTGAGGGTTTGGCGGAGGCACTGTTTTTTGTTTGCGAACATTCTTTTTACTCTTTTTCAAGACTTCTTTCTCTTTCTTCTTGGAAGACGCAATAGAAGACGTGGATCGTTTCTCTTTCTTTGACGACGAAGATGCAATAGACTGAGCAGAAGATTGTATCGAACGCTTGTGTGATGCTGACGATGTGCTAGAAAGATGTTTATGACTTTGAGATTCAGTTGTTGGAACTGGTGATTGATTACGGGATCGAGAAACTGGGGAAGATGAAGAGTGACCTTTAGAATGCTTCTTTTCACTCTTGGTTATTTGAAAAGAGTCGGGTGACATTTCGGTAGAAACCTCCTCGGAATCTTCTGAATATTTTTCGTGATGATTACGATAACGCCTGGATGACTTGGAACGCTTTCGAGAGGGCGAGTCATCTTCATCCGAGGTTCGTTCTGAATCAAACACACCCTCCATATCTTCATCCGCACGATCGTCGTCGCCATCGCTCCCACTGTCGTTCTCGCGGCCATCACTATCTGATGAACTCCCAGATGAACTTGAATCAGAGTCCGAATCAGATCTAGAACGATGAACGTTTGAAGATTCATCCGAAGAGGAGGATGAATCCGAATCACCTTCATCTGATGAATGGCTATCGTTGGAACTCGACTGTCCGCTCAGATAGGATCTACCGCTCCTACTCCCTTTCCGCCCATGACTGTCTCCCCCCAAAGATGCCACACTAGAACTGTTAATTTTACGCATCAAATCCATGCTCGTAAGTACTTGCTTCCGTTTCTTGGACTCACGGCCGCGAGAAGAACCCGAACGATCCTTGGCAATCTTGCGTTTCCGTTTCCGATCATTTTTGCTTCGTGCTTCTTGTTTAGGTTCCACATTCTTGGTTTGAATTGGTGGGGCTGCTTCTTCTAGCGATTGCTTGAGTGCCAATCTTAATGATGACATGATGATAGATTGATAGATTTAAATTAATTAATTGATCAATTTCAAAATGTATCAATGATGGGATTATACATGATACTGTATGAAATGATCTGTTACTATTTTTTACTGTATCGTTCAAAGCCTGCACAGTACAGTACGTGTACCTTGTACCATCGTAATGTGAACTATCGGTGGCTGAGAGGGTGCAAGACTGCTGGTCGGGGGTGGTGAGGCAAGAAGTGTTGTGCAGCTGGCTGTACGTGCGTAGGATACACTGTATGACGGTTGCCGACAAAATCTACCGTACAGTGTACGTACAACCTTCAGAGCACCGCATTCTTCGAACGAATGAAAAAAATGGAAAAAAAAATGAAAATGGAAGATCTAGCTCTAGGAAGATCACAATACGGTAGACGCCAATTGACTATAACATTATGATTATTTCAAATACATACAATAAGATAACATAAAAATTCAAAAATAAACAATACCCTTGCCATCAACTTCTTTTCTTATCTGGACCAACAACAGATTCCTTTTTGTTCAATTTCGTAGCCTCTTTGGCAATCCCCAAAAAGTTTTTAGGCATGATGGGAATCGAGTTTCTTTCCGTATTCGTCGACATTCCCACCCCCTCTTGTCCCATTGTAACTTCTACCGAATCACTATCCGTCGATACACGACCCGGACAGTCCAAAGAACCAGTGCTATCATTCCCTTGGAAATCATGATCACTTTCATTCAACATAATGTGAGATAGGAATGATCGCATCTTTTCAAAATACTCGGATCCACCCACCATCCATGAATCATTGTGAGTTCCTCCCTTTATGACGTGCATTTTTGTATAGTGGCTAGATTTGGAGCTGTATTCGTATAATTTTGTCATGTGATTGTGTGGGACAAGCTCATCCGAATCTCCTGCCAAGTAAAGGACAGGCGTACGAACAAACGGTGCAATGCGATCATTTCCCCAATCCATTCGAAGAATGAGAAACTTTAGAGGGGCAATGAGAGGCATGAGTTGATCGACCATTGTCCCAATCGATAAAAATGTGTTTTCCACAATAATTCCAGCGAGAGCTTTGTGATGGTGTTCAGCATGTTTGGCTAGATGAAACGCAACGGCTCCACCCAAAGATCTACCAAAACAAAATATCCTTTGTGGGTCCACTTGAGGATGCGAGGCTATGAAATCAAGCGCCGCCTCTGCGTCTAATTTAAGGCCTTGTTCTGTCGGTTTAACAGAATCTGAATCGCCATATCCCCTGTATTCTACCATGAGTATATTGGCATTGAGTTGAGTAAACATTTGATGTGCGTTGGGGAGTCTTAGGCCAATGTTCCCAGCATTTCCATGAAAGAATACAATGGTGGCATTTCTATCTGCCTTGGAATTTGGGTGCAAGAGGAGCCACGAATGAATAGAGACACCATCTTCGCATCGGATCATGTGAGTTTCAAAAGGGATGCTGTATTCCGAGGGAGATCGATACCGTCTCGGATTGGAAGAGGGTCTTCTTGGTATTCCCCCAATCTCTGGAAAATACAAGAGAGATTCTTGTTTGGCGTAGAGTATTCCAGCTACTATTGCTACCATACCAACTCCCACAGATCCTACACGAAACATGACACGACACATTGTGTTCGTCCAAGAAGACGATGCCGGTTCAATTGAGGAAGACATGTGTGTTAGGTGTTATGTTTGTTAGAATGAATAGGAGAGGATACTGCTAATGTACAAAACTGGAAATTGGTGTATACAGTAGCTACTCTAGAGAGAGGTGCGAATTGCGAGATGTGAGATTTGTAGGCGGGTTTAGGGCAGGTCTGTCATTCCGGCGTACAGTACCGTAAATAACGTACTGTACAGTACTGTATGTAGATTTGGATACGCCATGTCTTGCAGTTTCCAGTGGGTACAAAACACTTGCGTAGGCAGTCACGTAAAAGAAATTAAGCCGACAATGACTTTAGGCGTAGAGTTCTACGCTACTACAGAAGTAACTATTACGTACGGAATAATCCTACACTGTACAGAACGAACGCGTGCCCAAAGCGTGAAAGTTGTCACTGTCCGGTGTCCAAAAAATCATAGCCATACATACGGCTGTGAACGCTACGATGCGAACTCAAATTGTTGAATTGTTTCCCCGCCTTCCTTTCTGCAACATCACAACATTATTTATGACCGTCCGCAAGCAAGTCTTCCTTTTTTCTACTCTACACAAACATAAGTTACTAAAACACACCTCAAAAAGAAATGTACAGTGCAATCAACATCAGCGAGGATCCTGAGAACCCTGGTGCTTCATCCCGAGAACATTTAGGTAAAGAACGTCAATACTGGCGAGATGTCATTTTGGGCGTCAACGACGGTCTGGTCTCGACCTTTCTCCTCATTTCAGGAGTATCGGGAGGGAAATTGTCCACCAACCAAATTCTTCTTACTGCAATATCTGGAGCTCTTGCCGGATCGGTATCCATGTTTGCTGGAGAATTCATGGCTACCAAATCACAGGATGAAGTTCTCAACGGTGAAATGAAGCTGGAAGAGAAGCATATTCGTGATTATCACGAAGAAGAAGTTCGTGAACTGGATAAGTTACTGACTCTGATTGGAATTTCAGAAGATACAAATAATAGTCTACGTTCAAGTCTTACAAATTATTATGCATCGAATGATGAAGCTTTGTTGAAAATAATGATTGCGTTAGAATTTGGTATTTTAGAAAAGGAGAAAAGACAGCCCGTGGTTGCAGGTCTAACTTCTGGACTACTGTTTTTTGTGGGATCCATGCCGTCCATGTTGCCATTTGCTGTAGTGCAAGATCCAAGCAAAGGGTTCGTTTATGCCACAATATGTACTGGCATATCTTTGTTTGCAGTGGGTTACTTCAAAACCTATGCTACGAGAGAAATGTCAATTGTTTCAGCATTTGAAAACCTTTGTATTGCGGGACTTGGAGGTATTGCAGCCTATATCATCGGGGTGATATTTGATCATTTTCTTGGCAGTGATGGACTGTAAACTGTAATCAGCACCATCATCTCCTATTGTACTACCAGATAGAGTAGAGGTTAGGATATCTGCCTGCTAAAAACATATAATCACGATGCTACTAGAGTAATTATTTCAGTACGTGGTATAAATTAACTACTCATAAATCTCGTGAGAGGACTTCCGTCATGTTTCATTCAAGTTTCTTTGAAGCGAAATTCATTGGAAGAGAAATTTAAAAATTGGAAAACGAACTGCTCTCTAGCTCTAGAGCTAGCTAGTAGCTAGCCAGGAATCAACACCAATCATTGATGTGTGAGGTATGATCTCGTCACTCGTACTGTAGCGTCGTACAATACGTGTACTGCACCTGAGGTGTGACGTGTTTGGCAAACAATTCTGGTACTGGTGACTGGTACCCCTACACAGCTAGCTCGAGCGAGCTCTCTAGCTGGTACCAGGGTAGTTTACCAACAACGACTTCCAAACCAAACCCCGTCATCTCCTCAAAGCAATGTCCTCTGCCCTCAGTACTCTCTACTATTAATTACACATAACAAAATAGAATATTGCAGTAATTGTATTGAAGATGAAGGCCCTTTCTTTATTCCTGCTCAGCATCACGACAGCATCTGCCTTTGCTCCAACGACTTCTTCTGCGTCAAGAGAAAGTTCAAGCACTGCACTTTCCATGGGGCTCAAGTCATCCGCTCTCAAGACCATTGGCCAATTGGGTGCTCCTGCTACTGCTGCAATTGCCGGTGCCGCTGTTGTTGGAACATTGGGTGTGAAGACTGTTCTTGATCGTCCTTCCAGAAAGTATGAAGAGGGATCGGTTGCTCGTGAGTACGATGCATGGACACGAGATGGAATTCTCGAGTATTACTGGGGCGAACACATTCATTTGGGTTATTATAACAAGGAAGAGTAAGTTGTGTTATTTGTTGCAATTGGCCAGAGGATTATATTTGAGGATCTTTTGAGATGTAGCGAATGTTTGCTGCTTTATGTCGAATGTTTGACTCGTGTAATTGATGAGCGTCATTTTTCAATTTCGTCTTGTTTCTTGCACTGTACTGTAGAATGGAAAAGGGGTACAAGAAGAAGAACTTTATTCAAGCAAAGTATGATTTTGTAGATGAAATGATGAAATTGGGAGGAATAGATCCGGAAACAGACGCAGGTGCAAAGGTTTTAGATGTCGGGTGTGGGGTTGGGGGTACGTCTCGCTATTTGGCCAAGAAGCTTGGACCCAATGCCTCTGTGACTGGGATTACACTTTCGCCAAATCAGGTAAAGAGGGCAACGGAGCTTGCACAAGAGCAGGGTGTCGATAATGCTAAATTTACAGTTATGAATGCGTTGGAAATGGAATTTCCTGATAATTCCTTTGATATTGTTTGGGCCTGTGAGTCAGGAGAGCATATGCCCGACAAGGAGGCATATATTAATGAAATGATGAGGGTTTTGAAACCTGGTGGGAAGTTTGTCATGGCTACTTGGTGCCAGCGTGACGATAGAGAGGTTCCTTTTTCTGATAAAGATAAGAGGGATTTGCAATTTTTGTACGAAGAATGGTGAGTGGTAAAGTTCCATACATGAATGCTACTTTGCTGGTTCTTGTCACTATTCATGTTCTAACATTACGTCTTTGCCATAGGACACACCCTTACTTTATTTCCATTGAAAAGTACAAAGAAATCATTGATGCAACTGGGTTAATGAATGAAGTTGCTACTCAAGACTGGAAGGAAGAAACAATTGCATCTTGGCGTCATTCTATATGGGTAGGAATTTACGACCCTCGCGGATTCATTTTCAAACCCAACAAATATCTGAAATGTGTAAGAGATGCGTACTGCCTTGAAAGAATGCATCGTGCGTTTGATCGCGGATTGATGGAATATGGAATGTTTGCTGCCACCAAGAAGAGTTTAGATGTGCCCGAATCTACGTCATCGGAATAGATTTAAACTAACAAGATTCTAATTTTTACTTTTCCAACTTTATTGTAAAGATACGCATTTCGGGGTGTTAACAAAGCGACAAGGCATATAATCCAAACGTTTTTATTTTGTCTTTTACAATACTCTGTGGGCATCATATCAAAAATGAAAGAGGTACGCTTGTAGACGTATATGTGTTATGAGAATTATGACTATTCATCTCCCAGAAAGTTATACTTTGCATGACATGAAATATCACATAATTCTAAAATAAAGACGATATCTTTGTAGAAGCAAATATTGTTTGAATTATGATTATTCATCCCCCAGAATCCTATCCTACAAGTTAGTTTCTACTAACTGGTTGGTGCGATCGTTCAAGGCAGTATTGTATCTTGCTGTCTGCCCCTGGTTTGAAAATGCTTTCGGGTCTATTGTGATACTCTTGGTGCAGTTATTTGTCTTATAGATTCCAACAAGTCTGTCTGCAAGTTCAAACATGTTGTTGCGGAGTGAGATGATTATAAACTGGGCGTTTTTTGTTCTCTCTTTGATGTAGTTGGCGACGATTGAAACATTTCTAAAGTCAAGTGCTGCGTCGATTTCATCCATAACGTACAATGGGGTTGGTTTGTAATGATGAAGCGCAAAGACCAGAGCTAGGGAGGAGAGGGTCTTTTCTCCGCCAGATAAGTTCGAAATATTTTTCCATGACTTCTTGGGTGGGCGAACAGAAAAGACGATCCCTTCTGAGAATGGATCGAGGGAATCAACAAGCTCGAGCTCAGCATCACCCCCAAGGGTTATCATTTGATACATTTCTTTCAGTTTCAATGTGATTTCGCCAAAGCCCTCCATAAATTTGTCCAAACGTAGACGACGAAGCTCTTCGTGGACAGTTCTTGCGTCATTTCGTGCTTCGGTAACCTCATCCAACTCAGCAACACTTTTTTGAAGATGAAAGCGTTAGAGAAATGTAACGTACGAAGAACAAAATTGAGGCAGAGTTTTGTTCCCAACTTACCGTGCTAAATAATCAGATTCTTTTTTTCGATACTCAGCAATGGCTGCCATATTTGCGTTCTTTGCCATTGAATCACGTTCCTTCTCTAAAGTTGCTATCTCCTCTGTTACTTCTGATTTGTCGTACTGTTCGAGTGCGCTTTCATTGAATACAGGCAATGAGGATTCATCAATAGGGTCATTTGTTACCTTCTCAACATTTTTACAATCAGGGGACACATCTTCCATGACGACATCATCATTGTCATTTTCGCTGTTACTGGTTTCATCTTCCTCGTCAGACATGTCGTATTCATCATCCTGACACTGCGCCTCACGCAACACATTTAACTCATGTTCCCAATGTTTCATTTTCTTCTTGATATCATTGATACCTTTAGCACAAGAATCGATTTTGGCAATAAGATCTACTTCAATGCATTTGATGTCTGATTGAACTTTTCTTAACTCTTCAGTTTCCTTGAGAACGCATTCGAGCCCCTTCTTCTTTTCTGCCTCGAAAGCTTGAACCCGTTCATAAGCCTGCATAACAGCGAATGCTTCGTTCTCAAGTTTCTTGAACTCCTCTTTCTTTTCTTCAAGTGTAAGTTTTGCTGCTTCAAATTCTTTCTCTGCATTTGTTTTCGCCACCGTAGCCTTTTCAGCAGCTTTTTTGGAGCTCGTTATTGATACTTTCGCTGAGTTCAGTTTTGTCGTAGTGGCATTGATCTTCGATACTACATCTTCACAGGCCTTACGTTGTTTCTTCTGTCTAGAACCGCCTGCATCAAGTATAGACTTTTGTAGTCTTGCAACATCAGCCTCTAATTTTGATGCAAGCATGGCACATGAAGCCATGTCAGACTTGCATTTTTCAACTTTACCCTTCAATGCCTTAAGCTTCGAGGCATCCTCTCCGCTGAGAACGCACTGTGCACGAAGTTGAGGAAGACTTTTTGTTAACTCTTCGCGAGTTGTATCACAACTTGCGATCTCCATGGTTAGTTTGGGAATATTGATTGAGAGTGTCTTGATTTTCTTTTTCAAATCTCTGACTTCAATTGCTAATTCGCGACGCTGTGCTCGGCACTGTTTCAAATCTTCAAGAGCCTTTTCAGCAAGATGTTCAAGTTTCTTGCATTCGTCTTCAGATCCATCCATCACGATGTTGGAGTTTGCTGTACCGTTTGAGTTGGTGAATCTCATACCACCTCTACGAACGGACTTGCCTCCCCCCTGCATCGTCCCAGAAATTTCAATGAGGTTACCATCCAGTGTCACCACACGCCACCGTTTTCCAAAGTCATACGCCCATCTGGTCGCCGTTTCCAAATCTGGTGCAACAAGTGTATTTCCAACACCAAGGTAAAGGGCAGGGGTGATTGCATAGTTACTCGGGGTGATTAGGTCAAAAAGTCTGGGTGCACCTTCGGGAGTTTCAACCACTCTATCATGTGCACCTTTCTTCATCTTATCAAGAGGGATAAAATTTGCACGACCCAAACCATGCTTTCTAAGAAATTCGAGGCAGCGCTGTGCTCCTGCAGTGGTTTGAACAACAATGTGATCCAAATATCCGCACGCAGTTGAAATGGCTACATCATACTGATCAGATATAGTCGCCAAATCTCCAAGCCTACCCAGGATCCCAACATCAGCCAATTCGTTGCCCTTGCGTGCAGCCTTCAGGATTCCAGTTACTGCCTTTGATCTGGTAACACCTGCCTGTAAAGAAGCTTTTGCTTCTTCCGATTGAGCCTGAAGATTGAATTGATTTTAAACAACAGCGTCAAATAAGTATCATGATATCAAGCCACAAATGCATAATTGCATTGAAAAACAGTATTTTGCAACGATACCTACCGTAAGACCTGAATACTTTTTGGAAAGCGCTTTCTCTGCTTCTGCAAGCTCTGCTTCTTCTTTCTCAGCGTCAACAATCCTCTGTTTGGATGCCATAAGTTCATCTTCGAGACTTCCAAGCTTGGTTCTCAGTTCATCTTGTTTCGAGTCAATCGTACTCAACTCTTGTTCTGCACTTTCAACTTGTTCTTTTGCGCGACTCGCTGCATCTTCTAGTAACTTGACCTCGGTCATTGCAGTATCGAGGGCAGCTTGAAAGATTGACCGCTCCTGTACAACTGGAGCAAGTTCTTGAGTTTTCTCTTCCAGTTCACGACGTAACTTCTCCGTAACACCCCGAGTTTCCTGGAAGATTTCTTCCAATTTGGCGTCTTCTTGGACCTTTTCTTCCTCTAACTCTTCTAATTCTTGTTCCAATAGAGGAATGCTTTCTTCTGCATTCTTTGCCTTTTCTTCTGCTTCCACTTGCTTGTTTGCCTCCTTTTCGATCTTGGCAGCAAGTTTCTTTTTGGCTTCTTTCCCATGCTTGATTTCCTCTCTCAACTGAATGTCTCTACGTTCATAAGATGCAAACTCTTCCTTGGTCTTGACAAGTTCCGCATGTGCCCTTTCATATTCAGCATGCTGTTCCGACAAACCATTTTCAATTTCCTTGACACGATTTGTGGCAACATCCAACTTGGCCCGTTCCTCCTCCAATTGAGAAGATAACTCTATCTTTTTCTCCTCCATTCGTCCCAATTCTACCTTGCACGTATGCTTATGAATCTGATACAATATATTCTTCTTTCGACGAATTTCCCTCTCCTTGTTCAATAGAGCCTCAGCTTCTAGCTTTGCACCCTCAAGACTTTCCTTTTCTTTCTCAACAGCCTTAACTCGATTTAATTTCTCTTGCCTTAATTCTGTCAATTCCTCTACCTTTTGAGCTGCCTCATTGGTCTGTTCGACGTATTGATTCGAACCAATGATATCTTCCAAATATTCCAAAAGTCCCTCATCATTTTCCGTCTTTCCCTTGGGTGGCATCATAGAAATCATCTCTACCTCACCTTGCAGAATAAGAAATCGATTATTGTCCAAATCAATACCCTTTGAATTCAAAAAACTTGCAACCTGACGAAAAGAGCAATTCTTTCCATCCAATTTATACTGTGAAGTATTATCCCTCTTGGCAATCCTCGTAACGACAATTTCAGAATCCGGCACACGGACATAATCCTCATCACCATCCCCCGTATCAATAATTTCTGAAAAGTACACGGATACCTGCGCATATTCCAGGGGATTCTTTTGATAGGCCGCGGAGGAATGGATCAATTCCGAAACTTTGTTCAAACGCAGCTTTTTCGCACGTTTTCCAAAGACAAAGAGCATGGCGTCAATGACATTGGATTTTCCAGACCCGTTTGGTCCCACGACGGAAGAAAAGCATTTATGAAATGGTCCAATTGTTTTGATGCCCGCATAGGATTTGAAATTTTCAAGGATCATTTGGGTGATGATGAGCCTTGGAGGAGGAGAATTCTTCCTGGGGGGAGATGTAGTAGTAGAGGGATCATTACTAGTACTGGGAGGGATTTCTGTTGTCGTCGTTATTACTGCTGTTGCAGTGTCGTTTCGAGATGGGGAGGCCATGGACGGGGATGAATCCGTCATGTTGCAATTTTTTATCGTGATTGTATATTATGTTTTGTTTCCTGTTTGTCGATATACTCCAGTAAGTTGCTGATGAATTGTTTCCCTGTGTGAGAAGAATGTTTTTTTTTTGAATTTGACTTCCTGTTGGCAGAATACGTAGAATGTACTACTATGCCGCACACAGTTTTGAAAATAAAATTACCGTTGCAACGGATCACCGGAACTCCCACGGGATCTCAAGGTTTGTGTACTTACCGGTACCTGGTACCCTAACAACCACGACCGCAGGATATGGAAAGATGAGAAAATGATCAATGATTCTCTACTTTTCAAGTAGTTTTGTATCCAGATAATACACAAATAATGGCTTGATTAATGAAAAAGAAACATGAATAAAGGAAGAATATTACTTTTTACTATAAATATGTAATACAATCAATCAATCAATCATATGACAAACTTGTATCAGATAGATTAAATCGAAGCATGGATCTATACCAAAAGAATATACAGTCCTCGCAGCATTTCTCATGCTGATCCAGCCATCTTGTTCCCTCCTTCCTTCTCCCATTTCCTCAAATCATTTTGCCACAAATGGAAATCTCTGTACAGAATCAATCTTCAACCTTGGATCCACATCTTGCCTCCCTTCCAATTCCCCCGTGGACATCTCCGCCGGTGGTCCCAATGCTGCCGATCCCGGCCCAAACGAATCAAAATCACTCTCTACAAAAAACAATGCCCTCTTTCGATTCCGTAACACTGGCACTTTGGTATACCTCAATTCCTTGCGAATCAATTCACACCGCTCTAGATTTTTCATGGAACCCGATGACAACAAAAAGGTAGTAGCAGTAGTAGTAGTAGCAGTAGTACTAGAAAAGCCCAAATCATCGTCGTCCTTCCTTCTGACCGCTCCCACCCGAAATTGTACAGTGGTGTCATTGGGTGTAAAGTAAAATTCCCCAATGGACTTTTCTTTTGTTTTACCATCTGTAAACAATACTCTAAGGTAACGTCCTTCCTGTAGCAATATTTCCACTCCATCTCCTCTTTTCCTACAGACAGACTGAATGGCTGGTATCAGTAATTTCATTTGATCTGAATATTCCAATGAATAATTGGGTGAATCCGAATAATCCCATCTGTAGGTAGCCAGCATGTATGAATATCGGAACAAAGCCAGCAATATATGAGAAAAGAAAAATAAAACGTCCAGTGCATTTGAATTCATTGGACCCTATTTCCAGATGCAAAATAAAAGAATCTCCAACAAGAAATAATAGCAACAAAAAAAACAACATTCTCCTGTTTTTGCAAGCAACTTACGGTTCTGCAAACACACCCGGAGTATCATCCTGTGAACTCGCACATCCAGCTCCACCAGAACCAGCACCAGCACCACCACCATGTGGACAATCTGCTAATAAACCATCCCATACTCCCAGACAAGATGCATCATTGCAATTTGGATCTTTACCAACTGTTTCAGCAGCAAATGATGCTTGTGGTTGTGTACCCTTTCCTGTTGGTGCCAATACGGCAAGGAATGTGGAGCTAACGATGGAGAGTAATTGACGACGACAACGATGGCGAGGAGGAGGAGGAGGAGGAGGAGGAGAAGAATATTTTTTTCTTGGAAACCTGCTGCTGCAGCAGGATGCTGCTCTGCTTGGGGGTGTCTCTGGAGCTACTAGAAAAACTTCACCTCTTTCTTCTCTAGAATGACAACAGCTGCAGGAGAGGCCATATATTGTGTGTGTTTGCAGGGAGAGTAGTAATGTTATCAAAAGTAGTAGTAGGTGCCATTTTAGATTCTTCATGGCGAAGAGTAAAAGTACAGCAGAGAAGGAAAAAGGGGGAGAGAAAAAAAATAGAGAAAATGATGCACACTGCTACCATATGTGGTATGGTACCAGTGGTATTGTAACACGGGTGGTAACCAGGTGTATCGTAAGATAGTTACGGCAAGTACAATAGTAGAAAAGGTTACGACTTGGACTCAAACTACAGTCTCTATGTAAAGAGAGGTTGTTCATACACAACTTGTGCGGACGGACACAAACAATCAGTTTCGGTCTCTCTATTCCCTGCTATGATGATGATGGTACATACAAGTACCCGCCCAGCAGGCCAGGTACCGCCGCCGTGGTTCGTGCTGCGTGCATGCATACTTTTATTATTACACCTTACTTCATTGAGGAATTACCACATTCGCATCAAGAAACATTGAATCTTGAATCGATCAATCGATATCTTTCCAAGAAGCATGCTACTGCAGCATCCTCGCCATAATCATCCTTGTTGGCATCATCCAAATCAACATCTCACTATTCATCAATCTCACAATCAACAAGACCAAGACAACGACAAGAAGAAGACACGATTTTATAAATCGAATTCTTGTTCTTCTTTGATACAAGGCACACTTTTTGCATTCTCGACATTGCCATTCATTGCCTTGACGGTACTTCTCCTCTTGATCTCATCTTTTTCCGTGCCTGCCGCTGCTGCTGCTGCTGTTCCTGATTCTTCTCAATTTGTTTCCTTTCAAACTTGTTTCAACTTGGGAACATTTCACAAGGTTGCTGCTACGAAACTTGATCCCATTCGTAAAATCTCCATGACGACGACGACGACGACGACGACAAGGTCCCTCATGATGAAAGTCCCCCTGGAAAAACTCACAACCTATGCGAATTCTTATGCTGCAGCGCATGGACTGCAAGTCCAAGTGATGAAGAAGCAACAAAAAGAAGTAGTTGCAGATTCCTCCTCCTCCTCCTCCTCCTCCTCCTCGGCGGCGGCTTCTTCTTCTTCCTATCAGTGTGCACCCATTTCATTGCTTCCCAATGTCTTTCCTTATTCTGCATTTGCAAGTGCTCAAGAACTTGCACCGGGGTTTAATTTATTAGTGGATAGGATTAGTCAAGATGGTGAATTCTTGATCAAGACTTTGGGTGGAGAACATGGTGTGATTAGTAAAGATGATTATACGAGGAAATTATTGGAGTTATATGAGGATATTTACATGAATGATCAGGATAAAGATCATGATGATGGTGCACAAAAGAAGAAAAAGAAGAAACCGAATTTTGCAAAAGAAGCAGCAGTGTTGGGAATTCATCGATCGGATTATATGTTACATCCAAGGGAGGAGGAGAGTGAGGGTGGCGGTGATGGTGGGGGGTATGGTTTGAAACAAGTGGAATTGAATACGATTGCGGCATCCTTTGCTGGATTGGCTGTCAATGTGGCGGGATTGCACAAGATGTTGACGGAACGGTTTGGGTATGAATTGAAGGTAAGTTTGACCGTTTGGACGTTGTGCATGTACACGGTGGTGGAATGCAATGTACATTGTACATTGTTGTACAGTAGGTCGTTAGGCATCTCATGCATGACTTTTTGTTTTGTATCTTTTTGTGACAATGACGATAGGATTGGCTCGAGATGAATGAAAAGATAGTCATGGGTGCAGAGTACACTCCCTCTCCGGATGTCATCCAAGGCGTGCCAATCAATCCGGCCTTGGTCAACTTGCCCAAGGCGATGAATGTTGCTCATGAACACTACAAATCTCGTTTTGTCGCCGCCCAAGAGCATCCAGTCGTCATTTTGTTTGTGGTTCAGGAGGGAGAGACGAATACGGTCGATCAGCGCATGTTGGAATTCCAACTTTGGAACAATCATCAAATTCCAGTGGTGAGGATGTCTCTTACCAGGGCCAAATCTCAATTGCAGATGGATGAGGATACGGGGGCATTGTATATTTTACCGGATGTCAGTGAGGATGGTTCGTATGGTTCTGTTCCCTTGAAATCGGAAGTAAGCGTTGTTTACTTTCGAGCGGGATATGCCCCGACTGATTATCCAGATGGATACGATGGTATTGAGTGGCAAGCAAGGGAATTGATGGAACGATCTAGAGCTACGAAATGTCCGCAGTTGGGATATCATTTGGCAGGAACGAAAAAGGTACAACAGGAGCTTGCAAGACCTGGTGTATTGGAGAGATTTTTTGAAGCTGACGGGAGCAAGAGTGATCAAGTGCTACCTACTGTCGATTTGAAACAAATGAGAGCCGCATTTGCAGGTTTGTACAGTTTGGGAGAAGATTCTGTAAAAGAGGATTTAGAGGCTGTCAAGGAAGCCATTTCAGGGAAAGAAGGTGATTATGTCCTGAAACCGCAACGTGAAGGTGGAGGGTACAACTATTATGGAGACAAACTAGCTAATAAACTGAAAGAGAATATCACTGTCCAGGACGACGGCAGTTTGACTCTGGGAGAGGATCTAGCAGAGTTTATTTTAATGCAACGTTTGTTTCCCCCAAAGCAGAGGGCTATCTTACTTCGTGGAGGACTTGTGGAAGGGACCGGTGACAGTATCAGTGAACTTGGCTGTTTTGGAACAATTGTGCGCAGTCACGAAGGTGAGATTTTACAAAACGAATATGCTGGATTTCTTTTGCGGACAAAGTTCAGTAATGTCGATGAAGGAGGAGTCGCCTCGGGCTTTGCTACGCTATCAAGTCCGTTTTTGTGTTAAATGATGAATCTTTTTAGTTTCAAGTAATTACAAAAGGAATAGCTTCCAAATCATTTTATTTTTGTCGCATATCCCAATACTTATCTTTCACCTTGGGAAGTTTCTCAGATAATGCGTCTTCTGTACGTGTGACTTCTCTAGAGAGAGAGGAAAGAGAAAACCCATATCATACTCCTGGTTGCTCTTCAGACATTGCTTTATATTGCACGAGCTACAATAGACTTGGATGACAATGAAGCATAGTCTATCATGACGAACTTGTCATGCTATTTAGGTGCATCTTCTGGAAATGATCCAGCGAAACATTGTTCTGGAGAGGTGGTTATCTTTGACCAGCGACTCTTCGCAAGCTTTATCATTTCATTGCTTAAATCAAGTCCAATGTACTCCTCAAGTCATCTTATCGTCATGTAGTCAGAGTTCCTATCGTCGTTGCATCGGAGAATGTCGAGCAGGTAAGGAATCAATGCACCATTTTCAGAACAGACAATGCTGAGTGTACTCCTCAAGTCATCTTATCGTCATGTAGGCAGAGTTCCTATCGTCATTGCATCGAGGAATGTCGAGCAGGCACGGAAGCAATGCACCATTTTCAGAACAGACAATGCTGAGTGTACTCCTCAAGTCATCTTCTCGTCATGTAGGCAGAGTTCCTATCGTCATTGCATCGAGGAATGTCGAGCAGGTACGGAAGCAATGCACCATTTTTAGGATAGACAACGCTGTCTGTTCATGCCCATTTACCTGGAAAGTGCGAAACATTGAATAAGATGGAGTGAAATCAATAGAAATGTGAATGGGAGAGAGCTCGCTGATGTCATCACTACACAACTTTTTTATGGGATTCAATATGAAGTACATGGATAGTTTGAACAAATATAGCTTTTATGTATATGTGCCTTCTTTTCGTCACAATAGATGGAGGGAGGTACTTGACTCTCTACATAATACATATTTTTTTTAAAAAATGGATTTTTATGGAATGTAAATTATATTACTTCAAATAGAATATTTACATAGGTCTAGTTCTAGCATATGGAAGACGATGAAATGTAAGCTCCCCAATTAAGCTGTCTTTTGAGAACCTGGTGTGAGACAAGACCTTGCTACACTCTCAAACACCTTCTCGATCTCGGTAGCACAACGAGTAAAAGGATGACTCCAAAATTGATAACGCTGGTTCTTTATCAACTCGATGAAGGTGACCAAAAGTCCCCAGGGATGTGGTCTATGCACAATCAAACGCTCTAGAAGCACCCTTGTAATCTGTTCTCTTACCCCATCATCCTTCGCCTCGCTGAAGAAGAAAAGCATAACACAGGAAAAGTAATGAGTATGACTAGAAGGAAAACGAAGCTGATTGGCAATAGCATTCAAGCTGATATAACGACCGCGATCATCAAAGTCCAGAAGCTTCTGCAAGACCTCCATTTCTGCTGTGCGATGTGAAACATGAGAGCTCTGCTGTTTAGCAATCGCATGCATCCCAACGTATAACACAAGGGCGTTGACTTTGCACGGATCGACTTCATTTGTCCTTTCTTTGCACAAGCGAGGGAGTAATCCAGAAATAAAGAGAGGGGAATGACGATTCTTCAAATATTCATCAAGATCGCTGCGCAATTCATTAATGGGACCAACAACGTTCGAAAGTACTGTAGGACTCTTTGACATCTCTGGAATCATATCGATCTTCAAGTTCGGAGTGAACGGATCCGGAAGATTCATGCCACGTGGAAAAGCTGACAACACAAGGTTGCGAAGTTGAACACAATTCTCTGGAATTACATTGCAAAATGATAAATGATATGCGGCCAAAAACCCTGGGAAGTCGTGAAGTAAAACAAGGATCACGCGAATCGTTCCTTTGTACAACTGTTTCATGGATTCAGTAAGGTCAATCTTCCTCAAATGTGGTTCCAAAAATAGCAGAAGATCGATAAGCAGCTGGTGAGCTATAGGATAACCTTTCTGCCCGTGTTGCAACAAGAGGTTAGAAAGGAACATCCGATGAGAAATAAGCTCAAGCCAAGCAAATGCGAATCCTGGCATTACAAGTGGTTGCACAATATGGAATGCACTACCAAACACATTAAGTATTCCATGATTGATGGGATCGAAGACAGGATTTGGAGAGTTTAGATCCATAACGAGGTTGAGGAATAGTCTAAACCATGGTCTTTGATCCCACTTCGCAACACCATTGACGCTTTGACGCTTAGTGCGTTCGTAATTGGCCATCATCGTGCGAATTGTAACTCCTAGAATCTGGTTCAAAAGAGAAATGCGTTGGTTTGCAAGATCTTCAAATGAACCTCCGGAGTTCAAGTTCTTCATCAAAGTCACAATCAATTTTCCATAACCATCAATTACTTGGTAGTTTAAGGATTTCTGGTTACTTCCATCCTTTAGTACTGCCGTAACCAACACTTCAGTACTTATACGAAAGAAACGTTCGGTTTGTTCGTCGT
This sequence comes from Chaetoceros muelleri, assembly GCA_019693545.1. Classification (NCBI taxonomy): domain Eukaryota; phylum Bacillariophyta; class Thalassiosirophyceae; order Chaetocerotales; family Chaetocerotaceae; genus Chaetoceros; species Chaetoceros muelleri. Next base: position 41,401 of record JAAMXU010003747.1, read on the forward strand.
TATTTCCGATGCCATTTTGTCGGAGCAGTTCAACATACTGAAGTTGCTTTTCATTGCCCCCTACTACATCAGAAATGATCCGGATCCAGCCGTCTAGCAATAAAACAATTCTTTCTCTCAAACCAGCAGGATCGTCACGAGAAATAGCTTCAATAGACTCAAGCGCACGCGAGGTAGCACCAGCCAAATTAGCAAGAGATGTTGCAGAAATCGTGCTGCCCTGTTGAAGAGTTGGTTTAGAAACGTTCTCATCTTCTCCTAACAGCGGATTGGAACCATTTGCGTTAGAAAACTCAGATGAGAGCTCATTCCTTGCTACGGTGACTTCATCCACAGCTCTCAGCCACTGTGATATCTGATTATTCTGACCTGCAGCTTTGCTAAGCTCAAAGATTACGCTCATTGTCTTCGGCAACTGTTTGATATCAATGATTTTTTCATGTACCGCAGTTCGAATAAATGCCATACTGAACTCCAGCCAAGTCACATTTGTGCCACTATTGACGCGCTCGAACAAATAATTATCAAGCTCACTAACTTGAAGCAAATTGCTGCGCAGTAGGAGAAGAAGTATGGTGCGATGAAGCTTTCGCTCTGCATCACTATCTGTAGGTGCGTAAGTCGCCCAAGTTCCAAGGTCTTTCTCTAGTTGACGACAGCAGATATTTAGAGCATCAAGCAATGCCACATAAGCTTCTAATCTCAAAGGTTCAGACAATCTTAGTTCATAGAGACGCTTAAAAATGTGCTGAGCAAATCCCAGGGCAGAGTCATTTTCCAACTTAGTAAGGGCACCCATGGTTGCTACCGCAGTTGTCATTTGTTTGGCTCCCAAAAGTAATTGCTTGATTTCATGCTCCAATGGAATTCTACTCAATGTGATTTCAGGTGCACGCGTTCCAACTTGAGCAAGCAAACTAGAAATAGCAACTTCTAGTTTCGTAGCGATACTCGAAATCAACTCAATACTAAACCTTCCGTTGACCTTTCCACTAACAGATCCTATGCCTCCAGATACAGTACTTGCTGGATTGACCTGTTGGACACTAGGCTGACGAGGAATTCTTTGAAAGGCTTCATAAACAAGTAGCTGATCATTGCGTAAGCCACCAGGTTTAGGACGCAGAGGCTCTGGTAATGCAGCTGGATAACGATGCTCGGGACTGAAAATCGACGTTTCAAAGTATGGCTTTCCCGTAAGCTCCCTGTGCTTTTGACGTTTCATAAGCTCATTTCCGAGAGATTCTTCGATATCACGCCCCGCCTTCTCCGTTGCAGCCTTTTCAATCAAAGTGCATCCAAGTTCAAGGTTATCTTGGGAAACAACGGAAGCACATTGATCAACGACACTTTGGACAGTTTCGCCGATTCTTGCATTTGAAGTATCACTGACTGTGGCAGTAGCAGCAGCTACAAGAAGCTGTCGAAGATGATTAGAAACGCTCACTTTCAATGGTTCGCGACAAGCAACTAGTGCCAAACTGCCTGCAAGGTTAGCAACCATTAACTGAGCAGCCTTCCTCATCTTCTTTTCGTCACTTTCCATGGCAAAGTCTTTCGAAACAATTTGTTTTGTTGTAATGCATGCAATGGTTACACTTCGTTCAACAACTGGCTGGATAATCTCACGAATAGCTCTATCAACGGCGATGGGAACGTTTCTCTTCAGAGTGGCAGCATCCAATTTACAGGCAGGCCCGAGTTGTTGGAAAAGTTGCACAAGTTGTGGATTAATGGTAACATAGGAGGCGAGGTTGGGAATAACTGTATGCTGCTCCTTCGGAGAAGGACCAGGAGACGCAACCTGAGTAGAACTAGCGCCTACAGAAGCTCCGCTGACAGATTTTTCACCGCCAGGAGTGCCGGGCCTCTGTACACTCGTGGGTGCATTTGCCATTCCACTCTTAATATTGAAATCAGGGTTTGACATTTTCACAGGCAAGATCCTCTTTGAGAGTTCATCAGTTCTAGGAGGAATGTCCGCAAGTGTCAATCCTAAATTCTTACAGAGAACCTCAACTTCGAACTTGATATTCATCTTAAGGTCCTCAACTTCGTAGAGAGATCGAAATACTCCTAAAAGACCCATGACCCAAGGGTTCGGTGGACGAAAAACTAGAGAATTCTTAGCACCCTCAAGTATCTTTGCTACAAATGGCGTGACAGCAAAGAGCCTTCCAGTCTCATACCCTTGATACAGGAGTTCTTTGCAATCTAACGTTATCTGTAATATTGGTTTATTTCGCGCAAGAGTAATCTGTCCAAGCCAACTCCCAAGATTCTTCAGAAGACTTCGTTGCGAACTTGATGTGGTTATGTCTTTGGAACGCAGAAGGCTTCCAACATTCATATAAACACTTGAAAGAATCGCTTCAATGAGGTCTTTCCCATAATCTCCGAGATGATCTAAAAACGCAAGATAAACATGATGATAATTCGGCTGAGTACTGATTCTCTTGACAACGAGATACTGCCCAAGCCAACCAAAATTCCTTGCATCCAAAATACTTTTGATGTCATTTGCAGTCTGTTCAGCATTTGCAATGGTTACATTGTTCATCAGATGTTGCACGCGGTCAAGAGCTTTGTTATTCGGTGCTTCGTGTTGCACATCATCTTTCAACTCGTTTACAGCTCTACCCAAGCCAGGACCGAATACTGCCTCTCTCTTCTTTGGAGATAACGGAACACTTTCCGGAACAGGATGATTCGAAGAACTCATATGCGCATTATCAGATGACGAGATACCCGATGAAATAGAGGCCGAGTCGTTAGCACTGGCTACTGATACTGTGCTGGAGGTGCTATTTTGGTTCTGTTCCTTAGCCGTCTCTATTTCGTCAACAAGTTTTTTGTAATTTTCCTTCAATCCAGGAATCTGAACAATATGGGAACAGTACTGTGGCCACTCGTTCAGTCGCTCTTTAAATTGCTCCAACGCAAACATCCCAAACGTAAACATCTTGCCATTTTTATCATTTTTGCGGAGTGCCTCAAGAACGTAACGAAGGGCAATACCAAGAGTTATACTGCTAACAAGTTGCTCCTGAATAAGCTTTCCGAACAATATTCCAGTGATTCTTAGCTCTTTCTCAGGATACTTGGAGAAAAAACGGTACTCATCAAACAAATTGTGAATCATACAGGCAAAAATATCATTTTCTCTACTGTTTCCGGATGTTTTGAATCGCTTTAGCATTTCAATTATTTCATCAATCTCTTTCTCCCCCTTGTAAATCTGCTGAAAGTACATGTTTGCAGCTTCCTCAATTTCATCTTTTTGCGCCGATGAATTGGGAGTGGGACTTGGCGCAGACAATCGATCACTGAGTTGGGGATACATTTTAAAGCATTGATTGAGTAGTGCTTTCACACTTTCGCCAATGGTAATATTTGTATCCATCCCACTTCCAGAGGGTATCTTTTTGTTGAGAACTTTTGGATCCAAACCGCGAAGGTAAGTGAGACATGCAATCAAATTGGATGCACTCATCAACGACTGGCCTTTTTCCGCACTTGTATGTTGAACATTATGCGCAATGAAAGCGACTAATCCCATAATAAAAGGTAGCTCAACTTTCTTTACTTGGTCATCAAGATAGAGAGGCAAATCCAAAGCATTGTGATCGGCCATAAAAAATGCGGCGGCAATACTGAATTCATAGTCACCACTTCCGTACAAAACCTTGGCTTGAAAAGTCTTTGGCGATACATTTGAGATATTTCTTATGATATGCCCAAGAATTTGAAGACGGATCTTTGGGTCCTTGGAACTAGAAAGTCTCCATGCTTCGACACTGAATTTTAAAGTATCGTTTTCTGATATAACCCAAAGCCTTTGAATAGCCGAGAGAGAATTCCGCACTTTACTAAATGGCATGAAGATAAGGGCAATCAGTTCACGAATAATTTCTTTCTTGATCCGTAAACCTGAATTTATACTTGCTGCATCCCTAGATGTGGATAAACGAACAATAGAACAGAGCAAAATTTCTGGATATGTACTCAAGCCCTGTCTAAATAGAGCACCAACCCTTGGGGCTAGGTTCGGATCATCAGACATTTCAAACAGTAGATTTAAAACTGAAGAAGACGCCCATCCCTTTCGATTCAGACAGAGGGCATTTTGTACATCATCAGTGGTTGCCGCATCTTTTTCTTCCTCTTCATTCAAGGAAAAAGAGAAAACAGACGAAGGCACAAGAAGGATATTCTCTATGAACGAAAGTTGACCAGACTTATTAGTCCAAGGTCTCGTCATGGACTGTATCGGCACCGGATTCGTAGCTCCAGCCTTGTACAAGACAAGGAATCCGCGTAGATGTGATACGTCACGAATCATAAATCCAGGGAAATCAAAATTGTTTGCGACCTGTTCCCAGTTGAGACTACGAAAATCTTCGGAAAAAACTTGTGATACATTTGATAAATTCCACTCAGTCCTTTCTGTGACGTCTAACTCGTTAAGAGAGATCGGATTCCCTCCTCCTGCCTTGGTCCCTTTCTCAGAAAAGAAGACTAAAACACGCGCCAATTGTTCTTCTGACATGTACATGTTGCTGGGAGTGTTCGAATACCCCCTTGTGATTTGCTGGAGCGTATCGCGCAATGTCGATACACTTTGGGTACATGCTGGTCCTAATTCAGCAAGTAGGTTGGTTATGAGGCCAGCCTCATTGGGTGAAATACGCTCAGCCATGTTTTTTGTGGTATTCTTTAATAGTTGTAATGACTCTGTATTCATTAATGACTGCAAAAGGTTGCGGACAATACTGCCTTCCTGATGAACTTCCTAATATATGAAAAAGGAAATGGAATAATGTAGGTGAAAAAACTCCGCACGCCGTGTGACTTTTTTGATTTTTTTGTTGAAATTGTACTACTCACCTCGCTTGTTGATAAAACGAACAAGATACTATCTTTCAAAGCAGGTGTTAAACTACAAACGCCGCCGTTGTCAAATTCTTCTTCAAGAGAACTAATCAATATACGATGCGCAAGGTCCAACACCAAAGAATCTGTTGATACGGAAGACCAACCAGAACAGATTGCAGTGCACAAGACAATGATTCCAAGATTCGACTTGGATGTGGAAGTATTGTCTGATGTAAGGTACTGCGCAAGAGATGTAAAAGTAAGACCGGCGCTGGCGCAATTTCCTGCTTTGGTGGCTATGTAAAGCGCCTTACAGATAACGGTCGGAAAAGAGTGTTGGCGAGAAGCTTGTTCTAAAAGTAATTGCAGCGCCGATATCTTTGCTTGGCGATGAGACAACTTCGCAACGTTACTGCTTTCAACGTGTTGAATGAATTCCGTAAGCAGTTGTGCGAGGAAGTGTATACGAGCCAAGTCTCCAGATATCGAGTTGAGTTCCGCGACTGTCTCTGACAAATTTTTGTCCGTGAGACTCCTGGCCTACACAATGTCATCATATTGTACAGTAGTTGAAACAGTCAGTTCACACGCAATGGTAATGATTAGTAAGCGTTCAAAATCAATTCATAAAACGCACTCGATATAAATTCAATCGAGTTTCACTCTTCAAGAAATACCCTCACAATGATCAAACAAAAATTAATACTCACCAATAATGTAGCGTACTTGCAAACGTTACCGTCAATTTCCGAATATGTTTCTTTGTTCGGAAACTCGTTCTCCACTCCGGCGCCCTCCGCTCGATCTAAGCCACCCTGAAGGACAATCTCGTTACTAAAATTTGGATTGCCAGCGTTTCCTACTAGAGGGAATAGTGCGGAAGGGCGATCTTGATGTGTTAAGTTGCCTTCGTTTGCGGAACTTGCTGTATTGATTTCAAATCCCACGTTCGTAATGCCCTGACTCATGGGCTGTGCTCATCCCGTAATTGATGGATATTTTGAAAGTGGTCGACTTTTGCGTGTTTGTCGACAAAATAAATTAATAATATATGCAACAATCAATCAATCAATAGATTTCGTGTAATGTATGTGTGTGGGGACTGTCTGTGCGAGGGAATCGTTGGTTGTAAAAATGCAGCCGGTTTATTTCGTCTGCTTTCTGTTGTATGCTGTTTGCTTTTTGTGTGTGTGTGTGTGCAATGTGATGTTGTTCTTGATGAAGGGGGGCGGGGGCTGATGGTTGTGTATTGTATGTGCGAGTGATGTGCGTTAGAAATTGTACAGTATGGGACATGTGATACGTAGTACAGTACAGTACAGTACTGTACTGTACGTCGAGCTGCCTTTATTACACGTATTAGTACGCATTACTGGTACTTCTACACCCGCCGCCGAAGGAGAGTAACCTGCAACAAAAGAAGTGGACAATCTGTAACTTGCAAAGACTTGTACTGCTACATTATCCCGGAAATACAACCGAAGTAGTATTCCCCGCACTGAAAGTTAGGAGGGCCGGACCGTATGGCATTTTGGCCGGTACAAGCCCTCTGTAGACCTACACTCAAAAAGAGGGTACGGTACAGTATGAAATACAACCGAAAGTTGTACATACGGTTGTATTTTTGGGTCAAAAATACAACCCAAAGCTAGTAAAATTAATGCGGATAGGCCTTAAAATACAACCGGCCCTTTACAGTTTGGTGCTGCAGTAAGTCAAACCCGAGGACAGAATATTGTAATCCATCAAAATGCTCATCATTCACGGTTCATAGTTAGTCAGCCTTTTCTAAAAATGAAATGTTTGAATAGTTTTATTGCTTATATTAGTAGTACATAAGATATTTGTCATTTGCATTTAGCCCCAAATAATAATCCTGTCTACTATCTCATGCTCTCTCTCCCTCTCTCATCCGTTTTCTATCTCATTCTCTTTCCCTCTCTCACCTTATATATCTCTCTATCTCAATTTCTTTCTCACTCTTCCAATTTCTATTTCTCTCTATCTTTCTCTCATTCTTATTCCATTTGTCTTTCTTTCATTCTGTCTAAATTCCCTTTGTCTTTCTCTCTATCTTTCTCTCTATCTTTCTCTCATTCTATCTCTCTCTCCACCACTCCTACCTCCTATCTTCATCTCACATCCACTTTTGGTGTTTCCCTCAGTCACTGTCTCTCTCATTCTGTCTCTCTCATTCTCTGTCCTCACCCTTCTCCTCCCATTCTTTATCTGTAATAAAATCAATAGCACTCTTCAATACCCACTGAATTCCAAAACTCCTTATCTGGCAACTGCCCTCCTCGTCAAGAAGAACAGGTGGTTGATTGTTGATTAATGGAATGAATCCATAAGACCTGTATTAAAACAAATAATTCGTGAGACATACATTAAAACAATTCATATATAATATGGTGCACTTACTTTTGTGTTAAAGTGTCATTATTGGAATGTATTTATTTATGTGAGGTATAACGAACAAACTAGAATTGTGAGTCAATAATATTAGTTGTGAAACACGTCATAAAAAGCCTAAGTCATGAGATATTTAGTTTAATAGAATATTAGAAATCATAATCTTAATAATTTGAAACTTAAAACCAAACGAGTTATATATACATATCTAAGAGGTCACGAGCCCGAACTTCTGGCGCAACTTTAAATATGGTTAACATCTTCCGTGCATCTTTAAGTCATCTTTTTCGCACGAACTCAAATCCTGAAGCAAGGCAGGAAGCAGAAGTCACTAACGTTGATTCTGGTGAGCCAATTGATCAAGACCTTACTTCTGAACCAAAGGAAGATAGTAATGAAAGGTCTGAAGCTGAATCAAAGGATTTGAGAGTATTGTTTGAAGAAGCAGAACGGAAATTTGACAGAGCATTTGAAGAACTAAATGATCATTCAGACAATAAGGAATCAAACTTAGATGATGTCTCAACCATTGGACACCAAGAATCAGGAGAATCAAATCCTTCCAATAAATCCTCTCTTAGCAAACTAAAGTTTAAGTTGGATGAGTTGGACCTATCTATGAGTATTTGGGGAGGGCATTTCTTGGATGTTAAAGACTCGGCATTTAACAAGGCA
>JAAMXU010003777.1:0-19410 GCA_019693545.1 Chaetoceros muelleri
TAAATATCTTTGGAATATCGCGTATTATTTTGTACAGTACGTATATGGGAGTTGCGATGTATAATGGTTCTCAAAGCAATCTTGGAAGATAGGGTTGCATGAGAAGTCAAGACTGATTGAAATTGAACATTTACGTATCCACTACTAGCATGATTAACAAAGATGCAGCCACCTGTGAGCATGTTCTTATCAGCTGATTTGCCTCTGGAAGTAAAGAGTCTACCCTTAGTGGAACAAATACTAAAGTGATCTACAGACACTTCCTGACCTGGGAGGAGATTATCACTTCTCAAGACACCTTGTCTATCCCTGATGACACTAAGTAGAGTTCCCTGGTGTGGAATCTGCCTTCTGTTTGGCAAACTGACAGGCAGCGCAGTTGGGATGACTCTTGATCTTGCAACATGATATGTGAAGATGCCTGCCAGCTTCAGAATTGCTGAGACTCCTGATCTCATAAGGTGTTGTACCTTAGAGATTGCCACATGACCTATACATTCATGCCAGCATGTAAGAAGTTCTTTATCCGCTTCAGACAAGTTCAAATTGCGTGGGGTAACTGCACTAATGCTATTCAAATTCTAAAAGGACATCAAATCAATTTCAGGTGACTTGGAACCATTCAAACTAAATGAGTTGAATCTTTGCCCAAGAAAAACCGGTAACCCAGAAGACTTATTGATGGGAGCAAAAGTAGGAGTAAGACAATCCTTTACCTGTGATTGTTACTGTCTCATGAGGGAGAGAGTCTTCAGTAGCTGAGATTCATTCACTAAACACACATGACAGTCAGGAATGAACAGTATCTTGACCTTAAGTGCTCTCATGATTCCATGTACATCACTGATGTACGAAAGACATTCATCTTCTCCTTGCACATTGTGTTTCTGCCCTCTTGCAATACCTGCAGCCTCAGAAATGGAGCTATGAGGTGAAAAATTGAGAAAATCAGGCCGGTCATGAGTGACACTAACACTAACACCTGAGTCCCAGATGATTGGGTGGATAAAATGCTTGCTGGCTGAAGGAGAATCACAAGCAGGCCCATTGACACGGGTTGCAATTCGTCCTCTGAAGGCCTTGCACTACCACATAGCTTGCTTCTGAAAGTTATTGGGGTGCTAATGGAGAGGATGGAATTTAGGAAAGGAAGAGTGAAGCTTGCAGTGACTATGGATACCATGATTCTTATGTGAACCAGCAGGCTGTAGGATCCTAGATCTTTTCCTGCTCCAATACTTCTTAGCATTGGGGCTGTGACATCGCATCAAGAATACAAGCTGAATACTGCTTCACAAGATGACGCTGAGTAACATCAAGATGATGAAACAAGTGATGCATTCTCCCTCTCAACCTGAAAGTTGGGCCTGAGTGACAAATCAATCATTAACCAAGTGAATCTTGGATCCCCAGTTATATGCGTACTACAAACAGCTGCATCATATGTGCACACTGTGTAAACACAAAAAATGACCGTGACTCCAAGTGGGACTGTCCAAGATCACCTTCACATTTTATCTTTTTCAACAGCTCCTTTCTTTTTTCTTTTTTTCAAAAGCTGGCTTTTTATTTCAAATAATCATGGAATTTTGAATAAAGTACTATGTACAATCAGAATACCACTTTGTAAAGAACATTCAAAGACATGTCAGGAATAATTGACCAGAGTAGCCAACAACATTGCCATTCTGAGGAGCATCCTTATGTCTCTCATGGTATTTCTTTGAAAAAGACATCAGATATTAGGTCAAGAGGAGGGCCAACACAAAAAGAAAACAACTCATTGTTAGCAAAACAATGCAATGCAGTAAATCACCATTCAACAATACAACAAGAAGAGAATGAATGCTCAGTTGGTCACTATTGTACTAACAGCAACAACAGTAAAACTGATCTTGAAAGCTTTTGCCATCATACAAAGAACAAGCAACCACTTGGAGCAACAGCAAGCAAAAGAAAGGGCCAAGAAAGAAAAAGATCCTCTGTTTCAAAGAACCAAGGCCACCACCATGATCCTTTGTTGAAAATGAACACATTCAACAAAGGTATGTCACAACTACTAGAAAAGTCATTGTTCTTGCTGTCGGATGATTTACCCCCTGTAAAACCGTTGAAATGGCAACCAAAGGTTTATAAGATATGTCACGTTGGATCACAACATGGAACAAGAACTAATAGAAATACATTTGCTTCTCAATCCTACTACTGTAGTCACAGAGGAAAGAAGTCACCAATAAACAGACCAGGCAATCATTGCTGCTCTGCTACCCATCATGGTCATAAGAATACCTTCAAGAATGTGACTGGCAGGGAAATATATTTAGAAAATGCAAAGAAGAATAGAGAACGTATTCATAATTTAAAGATGATTCAGATTCAAGAGATTATTGCCAAGAAAGAACAAAATAGACTGAGGAATAATTTGATTCAAAAAACTATATTGCGTCAAGAAAAAATACATCTTATTGTGACACTAGGTTCTTCTCTTTATCATTGGTTAAAAGATGGACCTGAAATTCTTGCAAAGTTTCAAAGAATAAAGTCACTAGACTATGCGGCTAGAATCATCCAGCACAAATGGAAACACGAAATGTTCATAAGAAAAATCTTTGATGCTAGAAGAATACAGCAAAGCCTCAAGACTTGTAAAGGCGAGATCAAGCTGTTTGTTCAGCACTCTCGTCAAAATTTGTATTCCAGAGTTATAAAAAGTTTTCTTTTTGATGTATCAAAGTATCCACTATCATTTGTGTTTTACAAATTTCGTCAAAGTGTACTGAATGCACAAAAGATGATGTATGGCTTCATAAAATGCAAACGCGCCAGACTGGAAGCCCTTGAAGAGCAATGGCATCGGATTGAGAGAGAAATAGCGACAATGGAAGAGTCTAAAATCAGACGACGGCGACAGAAACACCATGATGTTTTGACAGATATATCCCATAGAAAAATTTTATCAAAGGATCTAGTGAGCATTGTGAAAAATGTAGCCGATGATGTTGAAGACCAGGAGCAACCGTCTTCTGACATAGTTATAGTACCAAGCAAAGATGAAACATCTATAGAATGGGTAAAAATACTCTGCCGCTTTCACCTGGAGGAAAGACGGCACTATCACATCGAGCAGCAAACAATCAAGAACAAGGGATGTCCACTTACAAGACAGGAGAGTTTTCAACAAAGTGCCACCCTTCATGATGCAAGAAAATTTCTAGAAGGAACACATGAGGTAAAGAATCTTGTTGCATTTGACTCTTTAATGCATGGACCCTTTTTCCTTTATTGCAAATCATATGATCATCTCCAAGCAAAAATTAAAGGTGAGAACACCAAGTAGGAGGATGGATGACTTTGCTAACTATGCTAAGGTTTTTCTTCTTTTATATCATATTTCCATAATGCTGCTTAAATCTTGTTGCTTTTTAGAATTCCGAAGGAATACAAATATTGGGATACAGAAAATACAAGAACAACTCAAACATCAAGAGGAATCCTGTAAGGCAAATAGGTATGCGGCTGCTTGTGATTCTCCTTGTAGTAACAGAAGGATTGTTGTAGCAGGAATGATGAGAGACCGATTCAGTCCTCCTCTGGTGTACAAGGAGAACGATGTAGAAGATGAGGCAGAGAATAGTCACATGAGGAAGAAGGCAATAGATCCATATTTGCAAGAACTTGAAACAACAAGCATTTATGAAATTAGGACATTGTTCCATTTGATTGATACAAATTCAAAAGGATTTCTGACTGAAGAAAATGTTGAATCTTTATTTGCATTTGTTGGGTATGGTAGAGGAAACAAAGGAGCTGCTCTAATATCTGGAGTGATGGCAGATAAATCTTCCCCCAGCAGCACCCCCAAAGATGCTTGTCAAGAGCAAGAAGTAATAATAAGAACAAGAGAAATCATTGGGTTTGAAGATTTTTTAATGGACCTCAATGCAGAAATAAATAGAGTCATTCAATATCCTATGGAATTGGTATTGCAAGCATTTGATCATTTTTCTGATGCAGCAGGCATGGATGATGAGAATGATGGCAATGAGGAGGACAGGTCATCATGGCGAGCAAATCAGACCATTCAGAGAGAACAACTGATTGAGATTCTGATGTATCAGCAGGATGTGCAGCATCAGCATACCAAGATGGCATCACCAACAACCAGCAATGAAAATGATTCTTGGACTCAAGAAGATGCTGCTTCACAGTTGGATTGCATTGGATGGATCGATACTAACATCGCATATGACAAAATTGTGAGAAACATGTATAGGTTATGGGAGTCAAAGTCGCTTGGTAATTTTTTGAGTGTGCAATGAATGAAGAATGTTTAAGATTCGAGATTCAAGAAAGACTTCATCATCTGAAAAAATATGCACCCAGCATTACAAGCAGTACCGGACGGTACGTTTACGTACTACCGGTGACTACTACCTACCTTGTACCATCCAGGTAGTAGGGTTGTACCTGCCTGGTACGCCGCCCGAAGTAAGTAACTCAGCAACCGTTCAATTATTTTCCAATTGAAGGACCACCCGGGGATGACGATGGGAATCCAAGATCGTCACCCGCGTCTGATGTGTGGCTCCCTACCTAACACTGCTAACTGCTCCAATTACACACATATTTGAATTGATTCCCTCTCTCTCTGTATTACATTATTGTACAAACTTACATCGGTCTTCAACAGACACACACTGGCTACTCTCCCTCCCTCCCCTACTAGGAGTGTAATTGCATTAAATTAAATTATGAAGCTCAACTCAGCATTGGCATTCCTTTCGTTCTTGGGAGCTTCTTCTCAATTCAGTGCGGCGTTTACAGTTTCGACTGGATCCAACAACAACAACAGCAATAGGAGCAGGGTTCTCGCTCGCACTGTTGGTAGTCAACAAGAAGAAACAAACAGAATATTGTCGAATGTGTTACCTGTGAATTCTGTTAATAAAAAGAGATACAATACCGCTATGAAAGCTGCATGGGCTGTAGACAAGGAGAGCAACACACTAACAGTTACGCCAATCAAAAGTCTGGACGGAACTGTCACTCTTCCCGGATCAAAGTCACTTAGTAATCGATGCCTTCTGTTAGCCGCTCTCTCTGAAGGAAAGACCAAAGTGGAGAATCTACTTGAAAGTGATGATATTCGTTATATGCTGGAAGCCTTGGATACGATGAAGGTTCCAGTTGAACGCGACCCTTCGGATGCTACCACTGTGACAGTTACTGGACAAAATGGGCCCATCAATGCACCATCCGAAGACACGTGTGAGTTATTCCTCGGTAACGCTGGGACGGCAATGAGACCCCTTGCTGCTGCTCTTTGTATGGGGAAGGGGAAATTCGTATTAGATGGCGTTCCTAGAATGAGAGAGAGGCCTATTGCGGATCTAATTGATGGTCTGATACAATTAGGGGCTAATGTATCTTGTGTAAAAGAGACTGGATGTCCTCCCGTCACTATTGATGCAAATGGTATAAGTGGAGGAAAGGTGAGTAACTAAAACAAACCTTATTGAAACTTTTCCTAATGATTAGCATCTTTCTTTTGTTCTGATTCAATCATCTATCTAACCGTACGAAATTCACCGGAACTCACTCACTCTAGGCATCCATTAGTGGTAAAATGTCATCTCAGTTTCTGTCTTCTTTACTCATGGCTTCTCCTCTCGCCACTGGTGATGTCACCATTTCCATCAAGGATGAATTGATTTCTGCACCCTATGTATCTCTCACAATTGGATTGATGAAAAAGTTTGGAGTAAATGTGCAAATTGAAGGAGACATGGATGGAACTCCATCGTTCAAGATCCCTGCAGCGGCAAAATACATGAGCCCTGGCTCCATTCTCGTGGAGGGAGATGCAAGTTCTGCCAGTTACTTTATCGCTGGAGCTGCCATCACGGGAGGAACCGTCACTGTTCGAGGATGTGGATCTGATAGTGTGCAGGGAGATGTAGCATTTGCAAATGTGATGGAACAAATGGGGGCAACTGTGACGTGGGCACCGGAGAGTATTACAGTCACACGAGATCCCAATGTCAAGCTCAAGGGGGTTGATGTCGATTGTGGAAAGATTCCTGATGCTGCCATGACATTGGCCGTTGCAGCACTTTTTGCAGAAGGACCCACTACCATTCGTAATGTCTACTCGTGGAGATTAAAGGAAACTGAGAGGATGAAAGCCATCGTTGCCGAATGCACAAAGCTTGGTGCAAAAGTAGAAGAGTTTCACGACTACTGTATTATTCATCCTCCCAAAGACAATAAGGTGAATGACAATGTGACTATTGAGACCTATGACGATCATAGAATGGCAATGACGTTCAGTCTAGCTGCATGTGGTGGTGTGAATGTGATTATTCACGATCCCGGTTGCACTGCCAAGACGTTTCCCACATATTTTGAGATGCTTGAAAGTATTGCAACTCATTAAAAATAGTAGTTTATTGATGAAATTTAATTTTTCATTATTATTGTCGTCGATCTAACTTTTCCAAGACCTGCAGTTGTGCTTGAATGGTATCGAGAGAAACACTGTTTGCGGCAAGGAGTCCAGACCCGGCTACAGCAGGCACACCAATTCCAGGGAAGCAGCTGTCGCCTGCAACAAGTAGACCTTTGATTGGCGTGCTAGGGAATGGGAATGAGCCTTCTCCTGCTTGTATGGCTGGGCCATAGGATCCTTTGTATCTTCTCAAGAATCTTTCATGCGTTAAAGGCGTTCCAACTTGTACATGTGTCACTCTTGAGCGAATGTCTGGAAGGATCTTTTCCAAAACTTGCCATAAGTATCTACTGCGTTCCTCTTTTAACTGAGAGTATTCTTCTGATTTCCGATCAAGGCCTTCCCAACGCCCATATTCCTCCGTTGCCGGAGTATATGCATGCAATACTGCTTCACCTATCGGGGCCAAGGATTCATCGTGAACGGATGGGATGGAGACGAGTACCGCATTATCTTCCGCCCCAACACCCTTGCTCCAATCATCTATATACATATAGTGAGCTTCCAATCGCTCCAATTCATCTCTCGTCGCCTTGAAAGCAATATGCAAATGCATAAAAGACTTGCCCAAAGGCGTTTCCTTTCTTGCTTTAACAAAACTTTCTGGAAATTCACGATTGTCCACAATGCCACTCTCAAACAAATCCCACACGGACAGATTGGATATCACGGCCTTGTGAGCCTTTATGAATTTCCTCCCATTTTTCGTCTTCTTCAGGGTAATCCCACATGCACGACCGTTGACAATGTGAATTTGTTGGACATGTGAATTCAAAAACAAACGTCCTCCCCTCTTCTCAATCCCACGCACAAGTGCATCCACAATAGACTTGGCACCTCCCTTTGGACAATCCATAACCGCATTAGGTTCATAAAATTCACCCATCATCATGGCCATTTCAGCTGTAATTGTCCCATCGGTTGGAAGTCCCGAAAGACAAAAACACAAAAGATCCAACCAATTCCTTGCAAACCTATCCTTGACACCAGCAGCATCCAACACATTGCTAAATGGTTTGGTCAACTTGAAATTTTCCAAAGGATTGGTTTTGGCAAAATTTGGCAAAAATTTTCCTGCAGTAAGGACAACACCAATATCTCCCCTCAATGCAGCTGTTGGCATTGCATCCACAGCCGTTGCCAATGGCTCCATCTTTTTCATCATGGATTGCCACTCCTCTACTGCCACTGCACCACTTACTTGATCCAAGATCCCCCCCTTTTTTCCAAACCCAGTGGTATGAACAAAATCACCTTCAGGAAATTTCAATCCAAAGGTCTTGTACGAAATGCATTCTACTTTCTCCTCGATGGCATCCAATACAGCTCTCAGAGGGTTCGAACGTTTGGCAGGATAATCCGGATTCAAACCACTGAAAAATGATGGTCCAGTATCAAATTGATAAAAACCATTTCCATCCTTTGATTTTACTGTATATCCGTGCGCACATCCTCCTGGTACACTGTGACTTTCAAAGACAGCTACGGAATACCCGTACAGTGCCAGCATTGCAGCACAGCAAAGACCACCAATGCCACTGCCTACCAGAACCACATCATAAGCATCCTCCTCATCCTCCTCATTATTATTAAGATGATTATTCTTGTCGTTGTTGTAATTGTTGTGATTATTAGTGCGAGTCGTAGGTGATGGGCGGTCGAGTTGGGACCATAAACACGTGGAGCTTCTTGGCTTCTTTGTTACCACGTACGAACCATGGGGGTTGTGATGGTAAAATGCAGTAGGAGGAGAGGGAAGAGGAATACTAATACCCTTTTGAGATGGCAGTACAAATGCATTCAGTATTGATATAGGTAAAAGCAAAAGAAAAAGGAACAAAGGTGCCGACGGTAGCGTTTTTATTGGATAGTAAGATGATCGCATTGTCGTCCCATGGTCTCTTGTATTTTACTCCACTATTTTTTTTTATGTTCTTTGCGAAATGTCAGAGTACGGTACTGTAGATGCGTATGTACCTGTACGTTCCGTATCTTCATATTTTAATTACCGAACGCTTGGAATCCCCCACAATTGAACGAGGGGTCCAAAGTGGGGATTTTAGTTCAAGCAAGTTCAACACTGTGCAATCTCTAAAATCTCTCTCGTGTGATTTTTTATGTTTTTTCTTCCAACAGTATTTTTTATAAAACAGCAAGCGAAAAACAAACAAACCTACCATCTAATAAAAACAAAGTCCGCCACAGACCAATCAACCACATTGGCTGTGTGGTTTCAAAAAAGTTAGCATTCGCTAGCTCTGGCTCTAGAGTAGATCTAGTGGAAGTAGTGCCGTACATTTATTTCACTTCAGTTCATGAATTATATTCATCATGCTGGGAATACAATTAGCAGCAGCATTCATAGTATTTCAAATTGGTGTAGTATGCATTCGATATTGCAATGCCTTTGCTGCAACGAAATTCCCGCCCTCATCATTATCGTCTCATCCTCGTAATGACAGAAGACAAAAAAGAGGAGGCTCGACTTTTGCAGGTTGTTATTCAAAAATCTTTGTAAGAAGCTCGCCACTGGAGGACAAATCAGCATGGCCACTTTTCATGGCAAAACGGTCGACTGAAAAACTCATGTCCAAGCCATGGTTACCGGAACAAAAAGACGAAGATGATATTTTTGGAGTGGACGAAAATCGTCAAGTATTGGAAAAGAAAGCCATACAATTTCTGGCCTCGTTGGTGGAACCTAAATTGAAAAATGTATATGGAAATTGCAATGAAATGCAAGATGAAATGTCTTGTTCATCGTCCACGTGTCAGCAGCAGGAGCAGGAGCAGGAGCAGGAACAGCAACAACAATCCGTGTGTCTTCCTTTGCAAATGGCACGTGATCGATTTCGTGACCTCACTTGTACTCTACAAGGGGAAAGGAATCTAGAAGAACTATTTGATACATCTCATCGTCCTGATGTCGAAATTTCAGATTTAAATGTAGTGAAAGCATCCATTATTGCACTCCAATCTCTTGCAATCTTGGGTATGCAAGTAGGGGTGAAGGCCACCCCACAACAACAAGAAAGGAATGTCTCGCATTTGATTAGCAGTGATGACGTTTCCACTTTGACGATGGGGGGGATAGATGATGAGAAATGGAATTCATTTGATACAAAATACCTCAAACATAAAATTGATACTGCGGCAGGTATACAGTTGTTGGCAGAACTCAAACGGAAGCGATCAGCACAAAGTGCATTTGATGTCATGGTGAAACTTGGTGCTTGGACCAAGCATGAAGATTTGGCTCTTTTGCGTTCTGGGTTTCCCACGAGGTTTACGGACCAAGAGACCCAAAGTGCGAGAGAAGCAGCTGAAAGTGATCATGACCCAGATGAAATTCTTGGTCTTCGGAAGGATTTGAGACATTTGAAAGTTTATACCATTGATGGTGAATACACGGATGAGATAGATGATGGTCTGTCCATTGAAAATGTTCGGAAATCGGACGGAAGTACCAGGAAAAGAATATGGGTGCATATAGCGGATGCAGAACGATGGGCTCCATGTCATTCTGATATTTTCAAAGCCGCTGAGCTTAGAGTGACGTCGTTATACTTGCCCACAGGGTCCGTGCCCATGTTCCCGAGTGAATTAAGTTGTGGTAAAATGTCTTTGAGGGCAGGACAAGATAGCCACGCTTTGTCCATGGCAGTTGAACTGAACGAGGATGGATCTATTGATCGATCTAGTATATTCATTACTCCGTCGCTGATTAATGTAAATTATCGTCTTTCCTATGAGGAAGTGGATCAGATGCTTGAAATGGGTGTGGGATATTTTGAAGAGTGGGAATTGGGAGCACTCTTAGAAGAGGCAAATAAGCGAAGAAAGTATAGAATAGAATGCGGTAGTACAGAAGGATTTGTTCCTCATCCGATACCCCAGGCAGAAGTCAGAGTTGTGGATAAGGGAGAAAACGAAGTAGACATTCTACTGGAGGTTGAATCGACACATAATTCTGGACTGAATCAGAGCGAAGCCGTCCTTACTACCGACACTTTTATGGCTGAAACCTTCGCAAGTCCCGTGTCCTCTGCATTCTTACTTGTCACAGAAATGATGATTTTATCCGGCGAAGCCATGGGCAAACTAAAAGAAATATTTGAATGTTCGGCAAGAAGAGTGAAAGAAGAAAATACAAATCTTCCAATACTGGAAAATACTCTCGATCTACCATACCGCACACAACCCAAACCTGACTTTGCGGAGAGATATCAAGAACTAAATACATTGAACTCTCTCAAGAACAAAGGTTATTGTCATGCTTGGTATGCAAGGCGTTTTTTTGAACCAATACGGATGAAGGATGAGCCACTTCCACATCATGGTTTAGGAATAGAGTGTTATGTACAATGGAGTTCACCTATTCGTCGTTTGTGTGATTTACAAGTACATGCATCGGTGAAACGATTCCTTAGACGCCACAGAGTGAACTTATTCATGGAAGCTGGTAGACCTATACCCGACTCTCTTACTGCATTTGATCTTGGATGTGATATCCCAAGGCACGTTACTTCTTCTAAAAATAAAGAAGGAATCTACGCAGAGTATTGCATTGAAAGAAATTTTGATGAAGCCGCAATTAATTATAGAAAAGGTTCAGGGTTTATAAATGCAGCACGGATGGTTCAGAAGAAATCAAAAGAATATTGGTTATTTGAATATGTTCGACGTCAAGTAGAAGAATGCGATACGGAAATAGTCTATGAAACTACAGTACTCGCTTGCATAGATCCTCGACGCGGTCAATATGCAATTTACGTGCACAAATTAGGCCTTGAACACAGGTATGTCTCAGAGCAGGGCGAACTTAAAATCGGAGAGAAGCTCTGGTTGAAGATATCAAACGTTCAGCCAAGGCTTGGCCTTCTGACCTTCACACTTTCATCCTTTTATGGTGGAAAATCTCTTCCATTCACTCCGGTCGTATCCTAATTCCAAGAAGGGCGATCGAAAACCATTCAAGGTATTATAAGAAAGTAACTAAAAAAACAGTTTTGGTCCCATCACTCCTGTCACACTTTTGTGATGTAGCCGCATGTGTTCTTCTGTTTGTACATAATGTTGAATAATCTTTCCGTCCATTGTAATTTCCTTGTCTTCACCCCACCTAATCCAGACACGATTGTCATTCACTGAAGGTATTCCACATCTCTCCGCGAGCATACCAACTGCAACGTCCTCATTCGGCATGTATCGGATATTTTCCACATGTCGTTGGCCAACCGCACATTCTAAAAAGCGTCTCGATAAAGCGATTCCTGCTCCTTGACAATAGGGAGGGTATTCAGGTTCGGGATATGTTTCAAAGGATATATACCACTTTTTCTGCCAAGGAATTTCGTGGTTCCGATGTGGTTTCCAGGCTTCCTTATGGCATTTCCCCCAATAGTCAATAGGTTCATTCTTCTCATCATCCTGCAACAAAGCCTTTTCGAGCTCCTCCATGTTAACGTATGAATCATCATCCGTCTTCACAAGATATTCAACTTGCGAGTTGATTTTCATCAGATGGTTGTACATGATTGATAGGAAAGACTCTGTCTTAAAAGTGAGGACACTAGTTTCTGTGACATATGCTTCTTCCTTGTCGATCCATAGGATATCCTCATGAATGTTAAATTCGTGGGCTATATCCTCCCAATCGCCCCCAACGATAAAAAATACATTGTCCTTCTTGTATGCCCATGTGGAGCGGATATAATTTCGTCTTTCAAAGAGAGAGGCACCGGATAAAACACCAACCACAATGGGTCGACTAGCCCTACTATCCAGTGCCCTCTGTGAAATTCTATATTGGATCACCTCGCACGATACGACTATAAAACCAGAATCCTCATTATTTGTCTGTGGATAGTTGCCTGCGTCGGCTACCGGATTGGTGCAATTTTGCAACGAGCCTGTTCTTGGAATTTCTAATTCATTATTCGAAATAATTTTTGAAGCATCTGCTGTCCAATTTAGAAGAAAGGAAAATAGAAGAAACAAAATCGACATCATGATTGATCCTCGGTCGTTCCTCAATTTCGAAAATTTATCTTCTCTCTTCTTTTCAACATGTAATAACTAGTTTTGCTCTTTGCTTTCGATAGAGGAACGGAACGCGACAGAGGAAGATAATAAATACTCTCTAGAGCTCTAGAGAGAGAGAGATTAATTCAAAATGGGACAGAACAAAGGATGAGGTAACTACAAGTAGTGCTGGTACATTTTGATTTTATGGTATAGTTTAGTGTGTGTACAGTCTGTGTAGTGTGTGTTGTCTAACAACCAAAAGTGTTGTTCCATGCATAATCTTCTTATCTTTTTATATATCATTTATCCTAATTCCTAAATGTATTCTACGAATTTATGTTTTAGACGAAACAAACAATACACAGTTATTTTCCATCTAACGATGCACTAAAAGTTCTGCTGCAACCTTATCTGCTTTTTCCTTTCCAAACTGCAACGCAAGAATGAGAATACATTCATTATTGAAGTTGAGAATATGCACATGGAATACTTATTATTGGAAGAAATAATCATAATAAATTCACTTACCAACTGTTCACCCAAGGACAGTGCAAACAAGAGAGAAGTGCCAGGTCCTTGACTGGTGATTACATTGCCTTGCACTACAACTTTACTATCCGAAGGGTTCTTCATCACGGAACGAAATGGTGGAGCAGGATAACATGTTGCACCCGGACCACTTAAAAGACCATGAGTCTGAAGCACAACAGCAGGCGAAGCACACACAGCACCATAGAACTTATTCTTTTCTTTTTGCCTCTTTAACAGTTCCACAAGAGAAGGTGAATCACGAAGATGGTTCGCACCTGGAAGGCCTCCGGGAAGAGCTATTAAATCCCACTCTTCATTTGCAGCATTCTCGATGGACACATCTGCACAAATCTTCAGACCACGGCTCATTTTGCACACAAGATCTGGCATTACTGATGCCACAACGACATGGGCACCAAATCTTGTGAGAACATCTGTGACAGAAGAAGTCTCAATCTCTTCACTACCATCTGCGATGGGAACGAGAACTCTTTTTTTAGTTTCGGTAGAAGTGCTAGAAGACGACATTTTCATTACAAGGAGAGGAAGTTTTGTGATTTGTCCAAGATTCGTCTTTTGGGTCTTTGAAACTATCGATGCAGGATTCCTTTGAATGGTTTGATGAAAGGCAGCAGTGATAGTGGGGTTCCTTACCAATAAAGTTGTTGTCAGAGTTGTTAGAACTTCGGCAATCATTATTGTTAATGGACGTACCATAATATTGTTTGTTGTGTTTGCTGGTGTTCGGTGTTCGTATTTTGTATGTCGTCTCTAAAAATATCTTTTCTCTTTTTTCTCGTTTTGTACCCCGTCGTTGTACACGTCGTAGCAGTACTAGTGCCAGTACTGGTGTAGGTCATACTACGATGATGTAGGCGGTCGATCTGTGTTGTATGTACGGTACGTTGTTATGTACGCATGGTTGTGGTAGTTAGTTAGAGTAGTAGAATCATGCTGTATGTGTACCACGTACTGCAGTTTAGCTAATAGTAGAAGGACACAAGTGCGTAGTACGTGCTTGTTTGCAGACAGTGAATGGGTTGAGACAAGAGAGATACAGTAGAGGGTACGAGTACTACCAGTTAGTACCACCGGTTGGTTGCTTTGGATTGGACTTCACCACCCCAAATCTTTATAGAAAAAAGTGAATTGAAATCAAGACAATAGTGCATCAGTTTAACTAGAAGCAAATCTACCATTGAATGCAATGCAATAGGAAGTTAGTTGGAAGCGGATTTTTGTGAACGGAGGTGTGACATGTTAATATGGGGATCAGTGTCAATTAGGCGGAGTCACAGTTGGAAAAGGCAAAAGGCTGTTCTGTTATGTCATAAATGACCAATTCAATAAATCAACAGATCCAGCTTTATTAAACCAACAATTTTAGCATAATTGGTAAAACAAAACTGCATATAGGGGACAAAAAGTAAATTCATCTTATAATTCCCAAAAGAAAACAAGAAAAGAAAAACAAAAATAAACTGGGGAATGGTCTGTCTGTTTAACACGATCTTAGAGACTTTCAGCATACTATGTAGTAAATTGCAAACACACTAAGATATGGGCCAATCAAGTAACAAGAAATCAAGCAAAGAGCCAAGACCAGTAGTGAGAAAGGTGAACGAGAGTAACCAAACCATCAGTATGAAAGACAATGATGATCAGAACGTGCTTTATGAGAAATTGAACATGATCAGAAACATGTTTTCTCATGACAATTTTGTTGCGCAAGAAGGAGAACTAGTATCTAAAGCTATGCAGAAGGCCCCTGACCTCTATAAGGCTTCGCTAGCTCAAGAGCAAAGAATCAGGTGCCAAGTGGACAGCAAGATGCTGACCTTAGATGATGTGTACCAAGTCATGTTGGAAATGTACCAAATGAGGAATATTGGAAATGTGAAGAAAGCTAAAACAGGCAAACCGGGGAAGGATAGTGCTGATGGCAATGGTGGCAGTGCAAAGTGCTATAATTGTGGCAAGCCAGGCCACAAAGCGGCACGACGTGCCAACAAGAACAACAATGGACAACAAGTTAATAGTAAGTTCACTGGTAAGTGTAACTTGTGTTGAAAGGTTGGACACAAGAAGGCCAGTTGTTGGGATTTGCCAGCCAATGTTGACAAAAGACTAAACAACTACAAGCCAAAGAACAATGAATCTTTGGGTGGAGATGAGGCTGGTGCAATAGGTGTTGAAATATTACTTGGCAATGTGGATGTTGATCTAGTTAACATGATGAACCAGAATACATACAGTGATGATGCAATCCTTGCTACCCATGTTCTGCAATTGGCTTATGGAAGCAGCTGAGGTAAGAGTAGCAGTAGGGAATCTTGTAGGTGTATTGCTTGAGGATAGAGCAAGCACTCTGCTGAATAGTTTTGAACTGCTCAAAGTCCCAGAAATTTGGATTGGTAATTCTGGCTGGTGGAGCTAGTAGGCACTCCTCTTTTTCTTCAATTGGGTTTCACAATCACAAAGACATTGATGTTGAGGATAGGATTTCTGTCAGAAATGGTGAAACCATCAATCTGGATGCTATTGGTGCTCAAGGTTCCTTGCCAACTTGTTGTGATTGTGCCACAACTAAAGCAAGACAGAGAAATGTGTTGCAAGTATCTCATCATGTTCCTACTAAAGATATCTATGATCATTTGTTCCCGGGTGTGTCTACTATTAGAAGAAATGATGATGTGGTCTTGACAAATCCTGTGTGGTTGATGAAAGTGGATAAAGCAACTGGAATGAACTTCTCTAGCTGCCTTCCATTCTAGCAAGAATTCTATTGTTGAACCATTTTGTAAGCAATTCAGCATTCAGAAACAACAATGAAAGGGGGAGCAAAGAGAAAATAGTGTTGCTTGGCAGCTATCCATTGAGTTCTACTACACTACCAGGAACACCCAACAGCAAAATAGTCTTGCTGAAGTAGTAGCCTTTGCTAGTACAATTGCAAATCGCAGATGAGCCATGATGCATGAGCCAATTTGCCACTCAGGATGAGATACAAAAAATACAAATAAGCCTTCAAGATGGCAACATTGTTGGATGCATTGACAGTTATCACCATTGGTGGTGAAGCCAAGGCAAGGGTAGAGCATGGGGGGGGGAGGCACATTGCCACAGTTTGCACATCATTTGTGAACGTGGGGAGAAGAAGCTGGAACAGTTACCCTTAGGAACTCCCGTAGCCCCAAACTAGCTGATAGAGGGTCCAAGGCATATTTGTTGGATATACGCTGAATGAAGATTGCAATTGCATATGGGATCCAATTGTCAGATACTAGAGTGTATGCCACCCGTGATATTGTTTGGTTGCAAAGAATGTTCTTTGCTAGGCCATGAGAATTAGATGAGGAAGAAGCTGCATTACCTGATATCTCCATAGTTTGTGCTCCTCAAGTTGGGGAGAGACAAGTTGATCACAATGATGATGAAAATTAAAGCAACAAATGACAAATCTATTATCAAATTGCATGGAGAAAGTGACAATGAAGAATTGGTATCAAGCAAGTGGCATAATGAAAGTGACTCTGATAGCCAATCTAAGGCTAGCACTGACTCGGAAACTTTGGATGCAGAAGAAAACAGTAACAATACAGTTGCTGTTTGGACTTGATGGCTGATAGTAGGGCAAGGGCGCTTGCCACATTTGCTGAGTGGGCATTCACTGAGGAAGTATCCAAGTATGTTGAAGTAGCTTGTGTTGGAGCCAGCATTGGGGGAGATTTTACTGACACCAGGGAACTGCATGTAATGACCTACAAAGAGGTAGTCTTGGGTCCTGACAGGCCATACTGGAGGCTCATAAGTTCACCAAAAATCTTCCAGGTAAAGTGTTTGAGAAACACATGATGAAAAATGTGCACACTACTGAATTGTGAGTTAAGTAAAGTTAAGTTAACAAGACTACTTTATAAACTGCTCTACCTCCCAGAGACTCCCTGGAACTTGCTTCCATTTGTAGATTGTTCATCTCTTCCAAGTTGACGAGCATCATCATCAATCAATGGCTGCCGTTCACCAGGCAGGATTCGCCACATCACCTACCAATCCCACTGCAACTCCATGAGTTATTCCTACTCCTATTCCAGGTGTTCAATCTCACTAAACCTCCTACCATGTCGGGTATGGGGTTCCTATCCACGTCAGTACTATCCGTGTCAAGATGGGGAGTACTCTCAACAACACATCCGATGAGCAAGTTTTGTACTGGATGAATAAGGGATTCAGCCAGTAGGAGAGAGTGTTGGAAGCAGATTTTTGTGTGAGAAAAGGTGTGACATGTTTATACGGGGATCAGTGTGTTACACGAGACTGGTATGTCACCTAGTAGATTCTATGCATTGACTAACAGTCAATTAGGTGGAGTCGCGGTTGGAAAAGACAAAAGGCTGTTCTGTTACGTAATAAATAACCGATTCAACAAATCAACAGATCTAGATTTCTGTGAATTCAAAGAGTTTAGCAAAATTGGTAGAACACAACTGCATACAGGGGATGAAATGGGGAAACAAAAGATTAAATTCATGTTTTAATTCCTGAAAGGAAAGAAAATAAAAACAAAAATATACTGGGGAGGAATTGTCTGTCTGTTTAACCCGATCTTTGATACTTTCAGCAGCCTCCAATCTAATGTTAGTTCATTACTGTAATAAGAAGCAACAAATGAGAAGCCAGATCTGTTGAAACTAGAATTATTGCAAGAAGATCTGAGACAATAAGTTTACAGTTGTATGCACGAATTCCAATAATCAGACAGTTGTTAGTGGGTTTATTGCTTCAACTCTGAGATTAAACTAAAATTATGAGTTCGTACTTAACTGAACATTTCTATCTTTTTCATTATTCTTTTTCTGATTTTCTACCGTTTGTTTTATATTGTTGTTATTTTCTAAGTTTGGATCATTTTGACTTTTGGTATTTGGGATCAAATCCTTTTTCAACACGCTTCTGATTTGATCTGTTGAATCAATATCAGTTATACCGATTACGAGATCTCTGAACTTGGCAAATCAACTTCCTTGCAATGACTTTGTTAAATAATCTATAATCATGTTTTCTGTTCCACAATGCTTTATGTTGGACTCACATGCTTGCACCCCTATCGTAAAGTCAACAAACTAATAAAAAGAAAACCTAATCCCTTGCCACGAAGGATTCCAATTCGCTTCGGCATTGGATCTGAACATGGGATATTATACCATTTGGCGGATGCTGGGAGCCAAAGATTTGACTACCATAGTCACCGAATTTGGAAAGTTTAGATATATCGTTTTACCCATGGGCATGTGCTGCTCTGGTGACGTTTTCGAAGCCAAGGTAGATCAGCTACTTGGCAATATCGAAGGTGTAAAGACTTACATCGACGATATACTACATGTAGTCATCAGCAAAGGATCTTTCGATGACCACTTGAAGCAGTTGGATACTTGCTTCAGAAGAATTCAAGAAGCCGGACTGAAAGTCAAGGCTGATAAATGTAGCTTTGGCCTTAGTGAGATCCCGTATCTCGGATACATTATCTCACGTGAAGGTATCAAGCTGGATCCTGAGAAGATTCAAGGGATCATGGATATGAATAGGCCGAGAACGACCACTTAAGTGAGAGCTATCATTGGTTCTGTTCAATATTATATGTCAATAATTTAATAACTTTTGTCTATCAAGATATCCTCGGCCAGTTGAAGTTGTATACGACAACGGCTCAGAATTCAAGGAAGATTTTCAACCTCTAATTGAAGATTTCGATATAAAGCCAAAATGCACATTCGTGGAGAATCCACAGGCGAATGCACTGGTTGATCGAGTTCATCAAGTGATTCATAACATGATTCGCACCAAAGATTTACGCAATCGTGTGTTTGATTACATTGCTCCCTGGGGCGAGATCCTCAGTTCAATTGCTTGGGCAATACGTGCATCGAAGTATCACTCAATGCTCGGTGCCGTTGGCCAGACATACGACAACATTGAGTATCACTTGCTTCAGGCGTACGATTTGTGCACTGATCAAGTCTTCCATATGTTCTTGACAAAGATCAAGGACGAGCACGAAACAGGAGAAAGGAGTTACTCGTACGGTCAGATCATGAAGTACGCTGTAAACAAGTTCCATCTCATGGTGCAGAAGGATGAATGGAATCCAGGAAAAGGGTCTGTCAACGATAGACTCTTGGCACTGGAGACCAGAACCAATGGAAGGATCCCGAGGAAGGATCGAAGCAAGAACAAGCAGCAAAGAGGGAATCCGAGTGGAATCAAGGAGGTTGATCCGTCCAGGACCTCTGCATTCTAAACATTTTGAGGCGTAATTTTAATTTTATCTCTCAATATTGCCTAAG
>JAAMXU010003797.1:0-12335 GCA_019693545.1 Chaetoceros muelleri
TGGTGTATGTAGATGACATATTACATGTTTCGCATGACCCTGGACCCGGTATCGAAGCATTGAAGAGGTTATATGAACTCAAGCAGGAAAGTATTGGTCCTCCAGAGCGATATCTAGGTGCAAATATTCAACAGATCCAAGGTAATGATGGTAAGGTGATATGGACAATGTCGAGTGAAAGCTATGTTAGTGCTGCTGTAGAAAACGTCGAGAATATGTTGAAATCTGATGGTGCACCGCCATTAAAGATATATGGGAACTGTAAACGTCCTTATCCTTCAACGTATCGTCCTGAAATCGATGTCTCAGATGAATTGAATGCCGACGGCATCCAGAGGTACCAGGAATTAATTGGGATGCTTAGATGGGCAGTTGAATTAGGGCGCTTGGACATCTTGACGGAGGTCAGTTGTCTTTCCCAGCACATGTGCGAGCCGCGAGTTGGTCACCTTGACGCAGTATATACAATTTTTAGATACCTGCAGAAGAATTTGGGCAAGAATAAAGGTCGTTTAGGGTTTGATCCTGTGATTCCATTTGTTGATCCATTGTTATTCGAAGCTAACTCTATGAATATGGAACATTGGAATGAATTCTATCCGGATGCGCAGGAACCAATTCCAAGGAATATGCCTGAACCACTTGGCAATCCCGTTGATACAACTGCATACGTTGACGCAAATCATGCTGGGAATCTCGCGAACCGCAGGTCGCACTCTGGTATATTGATATATGTGAATAACTCACCCATCCTTTGGTTTAGCAAGCGTCAGAATACAGTTGAATCGTCATCATTTGGCTCAGAATTTGTGGCGTTGAGAATTGCCACCGAAATGATTGAAGCGCTACGATATAAACTCCGCATGTTCGGGGTACCAATAATAGGGCCGACAAATGTATTTTGTGATAACAAATCAGTTGTTATGAATGCGAGTGTGCCATCATCAGTGCTTAGCAAAAGGCACAATGCAATTTGCTATCATCGTGTGCGTGAAGCCCAGGCAGCGGGGACCATCCGTGTGGCTTGGATCCCAGGTACGGAAAACCTGGCTGACTTATTCACCAAGACTACATTGAATGGGAATGTGAAGAATGATATCGTTGAGACAATATTTTGTAATGATGCATTGGTTATTAGTGGGCAAGCGTAGGTTTCCAGCATGAGACGAACATGTTAGGTACCTCCTGTACTGTCAATGACAGCGCATAAAGCAGGTCGATTGTTGGGTTGTAATGTTATGATTGGTGATCGGAACATCCAGACATATATGGCTAAAGGATACTCCATTATATGTCTGCGGGGACTGAGTTAAGTTGTACGTGCTAGTAGTTGTATGGAGTGGAGTTATACGCACTGGTAGTTATACGGTACTAAGTTACGTATGCGCGAGATGCGTATTGAATCTGTAACATATACCGCTTACTATCATCGGTCCCTCGCATTGAGATAATTTTATAATTTTTGTTTATCGTCGACGTGAATCTATCGTTTAATCTTTTACTCCTTTTATATCTATATCTCAACCGATATTTAGTGAGTACAGCGGAAAGAACAGAAAATGACTGGCCTGGAGGAAGATGATATGATGCAAACATTAAGTGCCTACAAGAGTCACTTTGTACTAAGAGACAGTTCACAATGCATCGTGTGTAGTAAATGCAGGTCAAGGTAATGATGCATATGGATGGTGTGACCTGGTTTGTAAAGGAACAGGGGCTTGTATAAATTGAGCTGAAAAATAATTATGGGCTGATGACAAGGTGCAGGTTTTCTGGCAAGATAAAGCTTGGGTGGATGCAACTGTTATGAAACAGCTTGCCAATAAATTAGTAACACACAAGAATGAAGTCCATGAAAGAGATGTATGGGTGATACTTTTTTGTGATAACTTAAAAGCTCATTTGGATGATGATGTTAGAAGAATATTTGGTGATAACAAAGTTCTTCTTTGCTAGCTGCCTCCAAACATGACAAATTTCATCCAACCAATAGATGCTGGTATTGGTAGATCTGTTCATACAGCTATTGGTCATCAGCTTGATGATTGGTTAATGCATGAAGAACACATGGAGATATGGGAAGGTAAGATGTCTGCTAGAGAGCGTAGAATCCTGATGACTGAATTTGTTTCAAGAGCTATGAACAAAGTTATGGGAACAGACTATGAAAATTCACGAATCAGTGCATTTGAGAGAACAGGTTGTCTGATAACTTGGCTACCCATAAATGAAGAACATGACAATAGGATTAGACCCCAAGGGATGCAAGTAGGGAAATTTTCAGTCCCTCGGAATTGAAGTAATGGAGGCACTGCTGTTGTGAATGAGGCTCCACCAGCACCTATGGATGAAGAAGAAGAGGCTGTGTTGCTGGATGAGACCCAATTGGCAAAAGAAATAATTGAAGAACACATTGACGACATTAAGATAGTGGTTAGACCTGGCTTAAAACTAATGTACAGCATCTTATAGGTGAGACTGGAGTGTAGACCATTGGTCCATGCGTAGAACCCACTAGACAACATACCGTTCCCGCGTTCATACTGTTGTAAATTAGCACCTACTAGAGACTAGAGGGTTATTTACGGCCACCCTCACTGTCACAAAGCGGGAACCAAAACGCTTGAAGTGTCCTGCAGTGTACCAAGATAGTACCTGGTAGAGGCAGCTTCAGCCAAACCCAATTACCAATGTCACAACCCTAACACTAAAAACTAAAAATCAAACTTTTACACCCTAACACGCAACACCAACAATAAATAGAACAATGTGACAATAAACTATAATGTAGTAACCACTAGAAAAGTTAAAATATAATAGTAATTACCAAACATCAACAATATCAGCATCAAACTCATTACCACTACTGTAGTACATCCGATCGCATTCTCATCATTGTTCAAAATCCTCCCCACATCTTGCAAACAGTTCATGTTATCAGCATTCCACTGCCTCTTGAGCATCCCTTCAAAATCTTTACTTTCCTTTGTATTTCTACTTGTAATCACCACCTGTAACAAACTATTGTAAGTCCTAATGCCTTCTTTGTTCCAACCCTGTGTACCTCCAGCACTCCCTCTTTTAGTGTATTTAGTCTCAGTTTTAAGCCGCTTACTTGGCCGTCCGGATGGGGAAGCAGTGTCAAGCAAAGGAATATTATGTTCCCCCACCTCGTAACTCAGCTTCCAGTAATGTCTATTATTATCTAAAACCAAGAATGCAAATGCTTCATCACTAATGGTGAAGGCATCAGAAATGGTCTCCCTTCTATAATTCTGCCTCCATGCGCCTGTACCAGCTACATGCATAAGGCAAAGGACACAGAAACTCTCAAAAGCATTCATATCTATCATTCGAATCGTAGCCCAAACCTCACCAGGATCATATGACTCTTCAAGGAAACAAGCCGGATCACCGGTACACCCAAGTCTTTGTAGGATACTCAAAATACCGTTCAGTACATGGTCATTATAGGAAGGATTTTTCTTGAAGAACTCCTCATCGGGAATCGATTGCTCCAATGTCTTAAGCCTCAAATGATCAATTCCTATACGCATAAAAAAACAAAACAATGAGACAATGAGTTAAATACTACAACACAATTCTTTTTGTTACATACCAATAACCAGCTCCCTCTTCATTCTCTGTGTACTAATGTTGGATCTGCGATCATGAATCACTTGATGGACCAGATTAGAGGCCTTCATCCAAAAATGTACAGCATCAGTTAACTGCATCTCATCCTCCCTTATCTCCCTCATATCAGGGAAATTATCAAGGATGGCATCAACGTATCTAGGTGTATTCACTAATATATTAGGTTTCCAGAAAGAACCAAATACTTTCTCGTGCTCGTCCTTCCCTGATTTTGGGAGAAACTTAACCCTTGAAAAAACTTGCGATGCCAGTTGTTATACCTTGTTGTGAGATGGCTCCAAGAAGTATCATGTTGGATGACTCATTCGATTGAGTACATAGATTCGAAATGAGTTCAACCATTTCACGATGCCTGATGTTGTCTTTATCTATCATTTTACTTTGTTCCTTTGTTGTTGTGGTTATTATTATGTTTCTTTTTGTGGTAGACATATTCTTCTATTCATATGATGGGATTTTTTTTCATAAAAGAAGTTTGTGGGCGATGAGTGGCGAATTGTGTTTTCAGAGAAAATATTGATCGCCGAATGGCTAATATCCTATAGATTGTTATATTTTATTTGATGGGGTGTTTAAGTTTATCTGATTAATCAAATGTATGGTGTTATACTTTAGCCACTTATATGGGTGTGTTAATGGGTTATTACCAGGTATGGTATGTATCCTACTACCGTTACATCGGATGACATCGGGTTCAGCAGCACAGTGGATGCGAGAGTCATTGTTTGGTGAGTGGGGTGCTTCTTGCATACTATAAAATGAACAAATACACAGAGGAGCTGGCAGGGATCAAGAGTGTGAAGAAGGCCATGAGTATGTTCCTGTTGGATGTTGGGGGTCCCCTCTCATTCTCAGTGATGATTGATTCTCGGAAAGTCATCCGAGACTTCATCAAAAGGAACAATGAGATTTCTTCAATAATGGATTACCCGGTGGCATTGGTATTGTTAAACTACTAACATGTGACCCAAAGTGGATTGTAAGTCCCCTCCTGAAAGCTATCCATCAAGTGAACTCGGAGGTAAATAGCAACAGCATATGGGACAATCCATCTGAATTGTTATGGCAGTACAAGGGAAGGATTCTTAGATATCCAAGTAATTCTCAGTACAGAAGTGACTACATTTCCCTTGTAGCTGGTTTTGACAAGATGAGATGCTGGTCACCAGTCAGATACTTGGCCGATGCTCTACATGGAAAGGGAATAGTTCAGATGGACGGGGAGAGGTTGATGAGATACATTTGCTTTGCATCTCTTGAGACCAACGGTACTTTCCTTCTTGCTGGGATAGTTGACGATGCAATGTGTACCCAAGACCCAAGGAATTGTCCCTTTGTTCAAGAGGTTGAGATGTTTGGAATGTATGCTGCACTCGTATTTGCAGCACAAAAGAAGAACAAGAACACAGGGACTGGTAGTGTGTACGAAACCTCAAAAGTGCCTCGTCACCAGCATCACAAACAAGGTTCGACTGATAGCTTACCTATTGCCCTTTTGCTGGTGGCAAGGGATTATTATCATTCAAAGGCACAGAGAAACATAAGAAAGGTCGTCGATCGTTGTCAATCTGTTGTTTTGGACATTATCAAGATGTGCAAGGAAGCTGTTACTGAAATGCAAGGTTGCAGAACAAGGAAAACATCTGGTTCTGACATTGATAGTGTAGCTCGTACTGTCTACAATAACGTGCAGGAAATGGCTGGACCAGGAATAGGGCACATATTTGCTTTAAACTTTATTCAAGTAGCATCTATGTTTGGCTTTTTGCCTGGTGAACTTGCAACATGGGCTTGCATCCATAGTAAGACATCTGGAGAATATAAAGCTATCAATTGTCCCTATCGACAGGAAGTGGATTTGATTACTAAGGAAACTGGAATTATGATCAACAGATGGAGAGAAGACTTTTCCAATTGAAGATTCTGATAAGGTCTTCTTGAGTGTGGTCAAGTGGCTAAACCAAAACAATGTTAGCTATTACTCCTTCATTGGCTGAAAATATTCTTTGCAAATTGAATAGGGAAACAGGGTCGCTTAGTACCACCAAGGACGAGTGGGCACACTGCCCAAAGAAAGATGTCTTGTACTTTTTTGAACATAGGAAAGGAGCAATGCATCAGTTGTACCGTTGGAAGACTGATTCAAAAGGTATTGTACTAACCTTACAGGTGTTACTGATGGCATCAGAAGTAGATAATGCTGTGATAACAGACCTTACTCATCTCACTGTTGGAGGAAGGAAGGAAAAGGGTTGTCACTTGTCTGCCTTGGCTTCTTGGTCTGACGATCCCTTTGGTACCCAACCTGTCAGCGCGCAGTCAAAGTACATATTATGTGATGATTGCAGCAAGTATTTTATGTAGGCATTAAGCTCATATAGAATACATTTAAACATTTCCATACACATTTTGTCATTGTATATTGTGCTTTGAGATAACTCAGCACAATATGATTAATGGTTTTATGAATGTTTGGTAATGAAATGTCTTCATATAACATGACGTCTTGTGTGATGGACAGCCCCAAGAATATGGTACGCGATACAAGAGAACTATTTGTATCAATGTTGATGTACAACAGCAATAAGTTGATAGAAACAAAGTTGCTGGTACTATTAATTGAGTTCTGGTACTAATAATTTAGTTTTATGTTATATCAGAATGTGATCACTCTGATAAGAAGAAGTCAGCCCATTGTTCTCTTTGTTTAAGTACAATTGCAGTCATGTCAAACTGATCATGCTCTAACCCACAGGAGTTAAGCATCCCAAACACATGGTTCAACAAATGCTTCGACCAGAACAATTTAACAACAGCTCCAGTTCAATTCTATACCCAAGATTCAAGGGGATGTGATGTTCTGTAACCTTATGCCTTAGGATTGTCAATGATGTACTAGCTGATCTAACATTCAATAGAGGAAACGTATTGCATATTCTTTATACGGATGATAGCATTCTTGCTGGTCCAGATAAGAACAAGATCGATAACAAGGTCATAAAGATGATACAGAATATTGGATTGAATATCACAATCGAAGGTGATCTCCAGGATTTCCTGGGAATAAACATTCAGAGGGAGAATGACAGTTAGATAAATTTGACTCAACCTCATTTGATTGATCAAATTCTAAAAGATCTGTGATTGACAGACGATAACGTAAAGTTGAAAGACGTTCCAGTGAAGTCATCAGAGATATTGACAGCTTGGTTGAACACAAAAGAATTTGACAAGTCATTCAACTCTATAGATCATTAATAGGAAAGCTGAATTATCTCAAGTGAGGTACTAGAAGCGATATATCATACATAGTGCACCACCAATGTGCAAGATTCACATCAAATCCAAAAGAACAACATGGTCAACGATAAAGTGGCTAGGCCGATACCTCAAAGCAACCAAAAATAAGGGGTTGTGAATAAAGCCTAAAAGAGGGAAAATGCTCGAAGTATATGTGGATGCATATTTTGCTGGAAACTTCAATAAGAAGGAATCTCATCTAAGAGATACAGCAAGATTGAGGCATGGATACATTATAATGTATGATGGAGTTCCAATCGGCTCACTTGGAAATCTCAATTACAAACAGAGATAGCACTTAGTAGTACTGAGGTACTGAGAGCAAATACACAGGTCTATCCCTATGCATTGAGGGAAGCAATTCTGATTATGCAATTGCTAAATGAAATGAAAATGACGGGATTCCCGATATTGGGAGCCAATGCAAAAATGCATTGTAAGGTTTTCAAGGATAATAGTGGAGCATTAGAAATAGCTAAGATTCACAAATATAGACCAAGAACAAAGCATTTAAATGTCAAATTACATCACTTTCGTGATTATGTGACTTGTTGAGGTGAGGTCACGATTAATCCAATTGATACGAAAGATCAATTGGCAGATTACTTGACGAAACCAGTCAATGTGCATATTCTAAGAAAACTCCGAAAGGATGTGATGGGATGGTGGTCATTCTATCTGCGCCCAAGCTACCCATCAAAAATGGCCTTAATAGAAGAACGAACTCATATAGCTCTGGATGACGTTGAGTGTTTTTAGCTACGAGGACCCCCGTGTAAAATACACCTCTAGCTAGCAATAACGAATTTTCACTCGAACATCCATCTATTGTTTTCTATCTTTTAACCACAATATTTTAATTAACTACTTTTGATTGAAGTCTCTCTTTTAGTTAGGAGTTATTTTCTACCTTTTGTTATTAGTGCCCAATCCGAGGTTAATCCCAAGGACTTTCTCAAGAGAAAGGAGACGAGCAAACTGCTGTTAGGACTCGTTCTCATCCTACATACGGATTCTATCGTACCAAAAAGGTAGTATAAAATACAATAAAATATATATAATAATGAGACGTGAATTATAATTATTCTTTCTTCTATTCTATTTTGTCCTCTCTTCATTCATTCACCTCTCTACGATTTACAATTGTACTGCATGATTGATTAATTAATTAATTAAGATTGATGTCTAAAGTGGCAGCATCCCATTCATATCATTGTTTTCTACTTATATTGTATTCCTTCCTTCCTTCCTTCCTTCCTTCCTTCCTTCCTTCCTTCCTTCCTTCCTTTATTTAGTTCATGTCTGTCGTTCCTGCAGAAAGACGACGTGCTGTAGTAGTTGGACCATCGTTCCCATCACTCGTTTCCACCTTCTCTTCTTTCCCCATGATCCATGCACATATCTCATTCACAGCCCCATTCATGAACTCTTCTTCCCCAAACGATGCACTTTGAAATCCTCCAGATGCTTCCGTGACAAAGGGCATGGCTTCTTGTGGAACATCCAAGGCATACAAATCATCCATGGATACTTTGACGTAGACGGGTGACAAATGATTGCCCTTGAGTTCAGAGATTGACGGTCTTGCTGGCATTGTAGTTCCCAATGCTTCTGCTTCTACTGCTGTGCTTGCTGTTGCTGTATTTCTTTGACAGGCATTTAAAAAACTAACACTGCAATCCAAATCGTCCTGATCAAATCGAAACAATTTTGTTTTCTTTTGCAATTCTTGATTGTATTTCATTTCAACGATTCGATCCATGGTGACAGGATCTGGATCAAAGTCTATGCCCATCATGGACATGGCCTCTCCTGCCAAATTGAGTATGGAATCCAGATTCCATGCGGCAGTGCCAACATTTCTACCTGCATTAACACCGGATGAAGGACTACCACCATCACCACCATCCATGCCCCTGCCCATGTCCATGCTCAAATTCAAATCACTGGCAAAATCCTTCACCATGGACAATGTATCACGAAATCCAAAATTATTATAGCTCAAAAAACCTATCCCGTTCACATCCGTCATACCACCACCACTGGCAGCCAAAGCAATGGCCAACAATTTACTACCCAGAGAATGCCCCAAATAAAATTTGGGCAAAGTCTTACTGTACCCTCCCTCTTCCTCACATTGGACAATGGCACGTCGAAACAAGTCTCCTGTCTGTTTGGATAATTCAAAATGATCCAAACTGAGAGGATAGGGTGCTGCAATTATGGCGGCATTGAGACGTTTGGATACACGAGATAAGAATTCCGAGTAGGCAATGTGGGGGTATTGTCCCAGTCCAGCCCCACCTAAAAACAATATCACCATGGAGGGTGTGGACGGTGGTTCTAAAAGGTATACAAAGTCTTGCTGTGGTTGCCACTGCTTCTTCTCGTCCACAATGTCGCTAGTGAAGGTACTGGTACTGGTACTGGTACGAGTAGATGACGAGGATGCTTCTGTATCTGACGATGACATTAACAGGAATTTGGTCCATCCAGCGATTCCTCCCGTGGGCCGATTGGACACGCGTTGGTTATTGTTGATCCTCCACTGTCGATCAAGTTTTGCCAATGCCAAGTTGAGCGGTGTCGTTTCTACGTTGCTATTATTATTGTTGTCATTATTACTGTCGTCCTCGTCCTCATTCTGATTGGACACACCATGGAGCTGAGTCAATGGCAAGAAAGATTGACATCCATGACTGTCACTAGAACAAGAACGCTTACCACCAGCCAAAACACCAAGAGGGGTGCTGATTCTAGTTGGAGAAAAGCCCCATGCAGCAACCGTTTCGGTGAATGCAAATAAATGTACAAGACCCGCCGCCATCATGAGAATGGTGCTCAGGGAGGAGGAGGAGGAGGAGGAGGAGGAGGAGGATAAATAATGATGATGACGATGATGATTATAGTAATTCTGCATCTTGTCAAGATTGATTCATTGGACCGCCGCGCCGGTTCTTTGATTCGTTCTCTAGTAGTAATTGGTGTATATATGTCGTTTGTGTGTGTTTGCCTTTTTTATCTTTCCTTGTGTTTTTTGTTGTCTGTCTGTCTGTCTGTCATGTCATATCATGCCATGTCATTTGTTAATTCGTATCTGCGTTCTTCAAGGAGAGATCATGGCCTTTTCAGTTGTTGGGAAAAACACAGAAATAAAAAGTGAGTCGGTCGTGTGGTCAAATCTATCTTCTATCTCTTCTGTCGTCGTCATTCTCGGTTCTGCAAATCACTCCTACATACAATACACAGTAACACAGACACAGTACCATGTCTGTTTGACGACGACGGAAAAAGACAAAATACATTCCATTTTTTATGGAAAAAAAAAGGAAGAAAAACTCTTTTCGTTGCATATATGTATTTATTGGAAAGGTTACACATTTCAACACATTACAGTGTAGTCATCAGTAGATAGAACTGGATGCATGCAACAGTGGTATTTGTTATTTTTAGCAATTGCAATCTGTGCGGACCCAAACATCCATGTTGTGTACATTGTCAATTAAAGTCCCTCAAGTTATACGTCTTTGGAAGGAAGAGAGTTGCATTGTCATCCAGTAGAATATATTCCTGCGTGTCTTGTATAGATTCAA
The DNA here is from genome assembly GCA_019693545.1 of Chaetoceros muelleri. Classification (NCBI taxonomy): domain Eukaryota; phylum Bacillariophyta; class Thalassiosirophyceae; order Chaetocerotales; family Chaetocerotaceae; genus Chaetoceros; species Chaetoceros muelleri. The sequence goes on from JAAMXU010003797.1 coordinate 10,551, forward strand.
TTCCTGTTGAGAAATGTGAGAAAAAAATAGATGAGTGACATGAGAAGAAACCAAAAAGAAGTCCAATGGTTTTCTTCCATACAACGACACAAAACACAAATCAGCTGCAGTAGCAGTAGCAGCAGCAGTAGAAAAGGAAAACGTAGCACGTTGCATCAAAGTAATGGCCTAAGTTGGTGGTGCATCTCATTTCTCGACATGGAACGGTACATTCACTCCTTCTCCACTTCCTTTCGGAAGCAGATACAAGGAGTTCCTGTATCAAAGGTTCAGTACAGGTCTATGATATGGATGGGCTATCATCATTGGCCAACTACTATCAATTCATGATTTGATGAAGTGAAACGTTTTGTTTTCTCACGTTCTCTCTCTCTCTCTCTCTCTCTCTCTCTCTCTCTCTCTCTCTCTCTCTTCAGGTTTGCTTTTCGTATATCACACTGTCCTGCCAAGGATAGTATACTCATTTGACACGCATGAATGAATAGACAAGCATATCATCACAAAAGAAAAAAGGAATTCAAAATCTCCCTCGAGAAACAGTATGTAAACTTTTTGCAAAAAAAGTCCAGAGACAAACAAAGAGATAAACATAAAAACAGACGGACAAACACTTACCTGGAAGAATGAAACCATCGCGAGTGGGTTAGACGTTGTATCAATCCTCGCGGGTAAATTGCTGTTTTGATTCCACATCATCATCACCATTATGATTCATGCATGAGGAAGGAATCACTGTGAACGAAAAACGATGAGTGATAAAAATAATGATAGACTCTCTACTCTCTCTCTCTAGCGATAGAGGTAGTAGGTAGTGGAATACCAAAAATAATGAACATCTTTTATGTATATGTTATGTCCTGAGGAGAGGTGTGGGATGGCGAGGTGGAAGGTGGAGCGTTGGTGTCCAAAAAATGAGTGGACCGAAACGCAGATTTTGAAACCATTCATGGCGGGAAAATTATAACAGCGCTGCTGTGCCCGAGAGTAGTACAGTATTGTGTGATGTGTGATGATTCTCATTTTGTTTTCTCTTTTTCGAATAACAAAAAAAATTAAAATTGGAAACTGCCCTTGGATGAAACCTAACTTACTATAGCAGTAGTTGTTTGGAATCAGATAAATCAAAATGTCAAGTACACCAACATTCGACAGTGTTCAACTATCGAAACTTGTTTCCCTTTTTTTCTTTGAAATTGTAGGAATTTGTTATTTTATAAAGTTCATTTATGGAACAGGCACAAGAAAATCAAAAAATGTCTTGGAAGTATCCTTGTCGTTATTGATTATCTCCATTATGTTGTATTACTTGCAGCTGGCGTCCAAAAACATGGAGAATGGTCATGAAAAGGTCAGTCCATTCAGAGCACTGCAACGTCAACCACTCCACATATTACTACTATAACAAAGTACACGTCGTAAGTAATCTAAAACAATCTCTTGTAACAAAATGACGCGGCATACAGTTTCATTCATCAATCATACTACAGAGGTGTGATTTCCTTGTTGTAGATGGATGGATGGATGGATGGATGGATGGATGGATGGATCGTTGTGACTGGTACTATGTACTGGGAAACGTTTCGATACCATTCAACAAGGCAAACCTTGTCTTTTCTTGAGGAAACACCATTTCATCACTTGGCCAAGGCCAACCGCCAAACTTTGTCCTACTGTAATCATCAAATGCCTGAGCTATTTCTGCCCAAGTATTCATGACAAATGGTCCATGCTGTGCGACAGCTTCTTGGATGGGCCTGCCCTGCAACATGAGGAATTCACAGGGTT
>JAAMXU010003819.1:0-13177 GCA_019693545.1 Chaetoceros muelleri
TGAGTGAAGAATGTTTGGGGAAACTAAAGTATGATGCAGTTAGGAGATTCCAAGGGTGAGTAGGAAGGATTGTGAATGTATCCAAGAGTCAGATTAAGATAGGAACATTCATTGAGATTCCTGAGTTCCTTCAGTGCGTATTTGTTAGAGGTTTTTTGACGATGTAGATCGTTTTTCCTCATTCATAATTATCATAATTTACTAAAACGAAACTTTACGAAGTTAGAAGTTTTTTAGTTAATACCTTTTACTACGATCGAGTCGAGGACTCGTGCCCACTGGACTGAGAGTCTACGCCCATTTTCTACGGATGGCGCACGCGTTACACCTTTTAAAGAGTCAAAATATGGCCTATCACGCTCCGTACAATACGTGCAGTGTTGTGCAGGAGCCTACTAGTGTACGTGTAGTGTACGGACACAGGAAACAAGCATTACGCATCATCCCGACGGAAGAAATAAAAATGCAAATAACGGCAACAAAGGGCAAATGATCGACGTTAAAATCCAGTCCCGGCAAAGTCTGTTTGCATTCTCTGGAATGAACAATACTGTAGAGCTAGCGTAGCGGCACATGAGTGGTCTGTTTTCTGATTTCTGGGTTTAGCAGCTGTTTGAAGTCTTGTTGCTTGCTGCACGGTGCACGACGGAAGATGCAACACTTAGTTCGGGGAAGACATTTGAAGTTTTTCCCCAAACAATGTCCTTTTGCTGACTGATTGACATACTTCGAATCTTCTTCAGATGGTGCACGAGAACAAGGAACCTGTCCTGTTTTCGGACGAAGGTAGGCAGTAGCAGTAGCCGCAACCATTACTGATTCATCACGGGAAGAAGGAAGAAGGAAACGAAAACATCCACATATTTCGAGGAAGAAGAAAGTTGCAGTTGTTACCTAAAAAGTGTTCTTCTTCACATGGTGCACCCGAAGTTACATCTTATTTGAGGAGGATTACAGATATTTGTAAGATAACTTAAGAGGCAACAATCCGCCCACGTGATGCCATAAATTGTGTTCGTCCGATTTGTCTGCTTTGACAATTGACTCTGCTGTAAGTAAGTCATCGACTATCGACTCATATTTTTGCAAACAAATATATCACTTATAAAGCGCTCTCTGTTTCTTTTACCTGTTTATCTGCAGGATCAAGACAAGAATACCGTCCGATATGAAGAATTGGAATACTAGTACCCGTCTCTCTCTTCTTTCCGTCTTCTTGCTGGTGCTGCTTTGGAATGTTGCTGTGCTCGTTCCTGTTGCAGAAGCTAGTTCCAGCAAAAAGAGTAAAAGGAGTAAAAAGGCAAGTAAATCAAGCAAGAAGACAAAAAATGATTCGGCAAAGGACCTTTTGATTGCTGAACTTGAAGCAAAAATTGACGAACTCGAGTCCCAAGTCAGTAACATTAAAACTTTGGGACAAGTGTACATGGAAGATATGATTCTTGTGGACGACTACGACGGCAGTGCGAATTCTTTTCATTTTAGAAATACTTCCAGCTGGGCCAATCGCGTTCAAGCAGGTCGTAATTTCCGTGCAACTTCTTCTGGATCTATTTACAATTATCGTAACAAGGTTCTCATGGGTATGGCTCAAAGCCGTATTCTAAATGAAGCTCCTGAAGTTACGGACAAGGATGCAGTTGAATTTGACATTCCACTAGACATTGTACGTCCAGAGACTGATGAGGAAGTTATGATGCTTAGTGTTTTAGAGATGCAAGGTCTGTTGCGAACTGGCCAACTAAGTTCTGTGGAGCTTACAACCATCGCATTGGACATGCTAGAAAAGTATGATCCAGAGTTCAACATGGTGGAGGTTGAGCTTCATGATCTTGCCTTGCGAGTTGCTGGTGAAGCTGATGCTTTGTTTGAAAGTGGAACCTTTGTGTCACCCATTCAGGGTATTCCTTTTGCAATCAAAGATACCTATGACGTATCTGGATACGCAACAGCGTATGGTAGTTGGGAGTTCATGTAAGTACTGAAGACATTGCATAAAAAAGTATATGTTGTTTCCTGAGATGCATCGAAGTCCTCATCCACTAGTAACACATCTCAACCAACAGGGAAAATATTGTTGAAACCGAGTCCCCGCTTGTTACTTATGCAGTGAATGCATATGCAGTTCCTCTCTTCAAATCATCTGTTCCACAGATGACCTGGGGACACGCGAACTACAACGGTACAGTATATTCTTGTCTCAATGGAGGCTATTCTTCTGGAACTGGCAATTCTGGAGGATCGTCTATTGGATCTGCAAATGCCGTGTGTCTTGGTGTTGTGCCTGTTGCTATTTGTGAGCAAACTGGTTCCTCCTGTCAGGCTCCAGCGATTGCTAATGGTATTTCTACCATCATTCCAGCAATAGGAACCTTTTCCCGTGAGAACAATGGCCTCTACTCCTTGGAAAGTGATCGACCTGGTTTGTTTTGCCGTGATATTTTGTCCTGTGCCGTATTTTACAATTACATGCGTGGAACAAGCCCTGGTGATCCTCAGTCGCGTGATGTCCCCTTTTCTGACCCAAGCAAAGAAGATATCAGTACCTATACTATAGCATTTGTTGACAATTCAGACACGACTGCTTGGCCTCCTGGTTGGGATACTCCATTGAAAGGACAGAGAAATAATGTTCGTGACACATTGATTGGACTAGGAGCTGATGTTGTTAGTTATGCAACCACATCACCAGACCTTATGGATCCACCTCAATTGTATCTTGATGCAACAAGTTCTGGCATTTCAAACACTCAAGGATTTGACTGGTATTGGCTCAATGTTGAAGGATTCTTTGAGGAGCTCTTTCAGTATGGATCTCCAGATGGGATGGCATATGGACCAGTATGGCTTGGACAGAACTATAAGTGAGTTACCCTATTCCATATTGTAGGCACTACATCATAACCACAATGATTCATTCTCATTTCTTTTTCTATAACAGTTTTGATGGGGGGAGCCCACATGTCACCCATATCGGTGCAACAGCCTATTCTTACTTGGACAGTATGTGGTTGTTTGGATATACAGCTGAATATGCTGTATATCCCATGATGCAAGAACAAATGCCAGACGTGGTTGTACATTTTGGACAATCTGAACTTGCAGGTGGTTTCAACACTGGTCTCATTAAGCGTGCAGGTATAAACACAGTTCACATTCCTGAATTCTACTGGAACACTACGGATGCAACCTTTGTAGACTGGATGGGAAGCAAACCACCTGAATATTACAAAGATACTACTGTTAGTGCTGCAATGATTACTTGTGAATCTAAGAAATATGAACCTGTCAAAGCCTTTGCTGTTTGCCATCAGCTTCAACAGGCTCTAGTCCCTGGTGGAAAACTCATTTCTCCCTACATTGAGGAAATCCATCATGCCTTGAAGTATGGTGAACATGACCTCAACTGTCCTTATGACTGGTCTGAAAAACGTCCTGGATTCCTTGATGATTACCCTGACCATGTTCGCGAGAAGGTGATCCGCAGTTTGTCCAATATTGGCACAGCCGTCAATTGCCCAACACTAGAAGAAATGTTGACACCCTAAAGAAAAACTAACAATGGCATCATGATGATTTTTATGATGTTCTGTGAATCTTTGGTTAACTCATCAGGTAACAAGAATGATACTATCACCCTCGTGATAAATAAGTCCATCAAAGTAGTGTGTATGTTGAAGAAGTAAGAAACTAGTATGTGAATGATGTTTAATCTACTTCTGTGAATATTTCTATATTTAGTACAATCTTCCTGTATTGGTCAGTGGCTATCTTTCAAATTGAAGCTCTAGCTAGACTAGGTGAGCCGTGAGCCCCTCCCCCACTACTGTGTGAGCCCTTTCCCCGCCTGTGTGGTGGGATGCAAGAATGGGAACATGTGGGGAAAGGGCCCTGGTCCTTCTATCAAGAAGGTTACAGTAACATGCTGACACTTGGAATACTAGCTCATTGTAACAGCTGTACAGTACAAGTACTAGCTATCAAGTTTTGCTCACAAAGACCACTTTGTAGACTTGCGACTTTGTTCAGCTTGAAGTAACAATCAACCAACCACACTGGGAATGATTGAAGACGATTCTGATTACTTGAAGTAACTTGGAAAAGACTCCCTGCAATGGAATGAAGACAGTTGGCCAGGTGAATCAGAATGCAGGATATAAGCATGGAAGAGGAGGACATGCTTACAAAGAATGGCTAATCTCAAACTATCTCTGGTAATGAGAGGGAAAACAGTATCATAGGAAAGAACTTAATGAAAGAGGGAGAAGTAGATACGGATGAAGAGTTTCTACAAAAATACCGGATGCATCGCGACAGCTTCAGGATGATTGTGTCTTTGATCAACAATCATCCAGCTTTTCAGTCAAGGGGGGAAAAGAAGCAGGCTCCAGTGGAACATCACCTCATGTTTTTTTTATATTATATAGGAGTGTCAGGTAGTGGATCAAGAAGAAGTTTTCCTAGTGTCGTCAAGTGTTTGGCATAGGACGTGGTGGTACATGCAATGACTACAGAAAGAGGGTAGTTGCTGCACTTAGATCATTGAGTGACAGGGTTGTGAGGTGGCCTGATGAAAGGGAAAGAAAGGTAATTGCAAAGCGTTTTATGAAGCAATATGATTTTATTAATTGTATTGCAGTGGCAGATGGGATGCTTTTTCCTCTGACATATGAACCCCAATCAGCAGACGCACCAGATTACCATGGGAGAGAGCATCAATATTCGTTGACAACAATGATTGTGTGTGATGACAAAAGGAAAATAATATATTAACGTGCTGGATTCCCTGGATGTGTTCATGACAACAGGGTGTACAAAAACACTCAATTGTTCAAGAACCCAGCAGATTACTTTGGTCGAGTGTACTATTTACTAAGTGACTCTGCGTTGACAAATTCTCCAACAGTGGTGTCATCATTCAAATGTGCAAATGGCCATCAGCTGCAGGTGATGGAAGAACAGTTGAATACGTTACTTGCAAAGCCACGCATCATATCAGAACATACCATTGGAATGTTGAAAGGGCGAATTCAAATATTGAAATCGATTCCAATGAAAATTACCAATGTGGGAAAAAGCGTAAAGAGAATTTTGCATGCTGTAATCGACTGTTGCATCATTCTACACAAGGGAAAAATTCCTTTGGATTGGTTGGATGATGATGATGGAGATGACAGTGACAAGGATGATGATAGTAGCAACATAGGTGATGCTTTTGGTGAATACTATTTTGGATTACCATTAGAGGAGGAGGATGAGAGACGCCGTCGTTGCATTGAGTATTTTAGAGACATGGGAATGTTATAAAATAAAAGTCTTCCTGACACAAGATAACTAGTAATAAATAATAATATCTTATAATCTCGATATTACATTTGTTATTTGAGAATGTTCACGAAGTCGGCCAACATGGGGAACAGCTGGATGATCTGCTCATCAGTAAGGGATGGGTTCTTCTCGCGGATTTCCATCAATGTTTGAAGTTTCTTCATTCTCAGATCCATATCGGTTTGCTCTGTCATTGCCGCAGATGCTGCCATCTTGGATTTGGCCACCTTTTGCTGGGATGCAGCAAGTATTGCCAAGCTACCGGATGTAGCAGGATCAAACAATGTCACCTTCGCCTTATTTGTTTTAGAAGATGCCGCACCAATCAATGATGCGGATGATGATGCGACATTCTTCCTCTTCTATCAGGACGTTTTCTTTACCTGCTTACTTGATTTTCCGTCAGATTTCTTGCCACCTCCCCCAACTCTTTCTCCTCTTCCTCTACTTCATCATAGTCCACGTCATATTTGCTTATGTCCATGTGAATGTCACCGCCCGAATCATCATCATTGATGGAACTGACTGAAAATAAATCCAACTCCTGAGATAATTCCTCTTCATCCTCTTCCTCAGAAGAATCCAAATTATCATGGGATGTTGCTTTGGGTCTCGCAGATGCCCTATCACCAAAAATCTCTACCAGATCAAAGTAATAGGGGCATTTGCGTCTTACCGCATCATCAATTTCACCCCAATTATTTTCCTGTAGACCCCCTGACCTGTTTCTGTATTGGCAAAATCATGAGCAAGGCGGAACAATTTCTCAATGTGAGCGATCTTGTTCATCACCTGCTCCCATCCCTAACCACTTTCACCTTCACTGTATTAATCAAAGCAGCAATCTTGGCTGTGATGTGTTTCTTTTTCTTCCCTTTTGCCTCTTTTCCAGCACGCCATTTATTTGCATAGTTGCCCTCAGCCAACAACCAATCAAGTAAAATTCTCTCTGATGACTTAGGGTCATCATTTGGACCCTTTGCTCCATCATTCCCCCAATTTGGTTTCCTTGAAGGAGCTGCAGCCATGTACTTATTGTAATATGCTTTAGAACACACTACACCAATATCCGCCATCTCCGTCTCATTATACCATGCCAACCGCTGGTACATTACTTCCATGCAGGTAGGATGAATGTGTTTTACACCCTACATTAGCACATTCCTCCAGCTCTTCCATGGTGACTATGTCACACTGCTTGTAGTGACATTTCACTGCACCTGCGTTTTTGCTACCGACAGTCAACGTTTTTTTTCTCCTGCCTTATTCTTTTTGTTTGTGACACTATTCGCTTCTGCGATAGGCATGGTTGATTGACATGCATCAGATGGTGTTTCTGATGTCTGACTTGGTGTCGTGTCCTTGCTTGGTTTCCTGGGAGAAGTTCTCCTTGTTGGTTTTGCTGCAAACGACATGATGATCAAGAGTAGAATGTTATTTTTATGGTGGTGCTTGTGGGCGGTTGGTTGGGTTAACTTTTTTCTCTTCCGTGAGTCAGATATTGTTGAAAAGAGGGGGTTCAATTGTAAAATCTGATCCTGAAAAAAAAGACATTTTAATTAAGCCCCTTGAGGTAGGAATCCCATTACCAATTTTTTTGATCAGCATCAGATTTTTACAAATGACTACCAGGTACCCCTACTGCAGTCAGCTTTCTCCTCTTCATGAATGCTGTAGTATCAGCACCAAGGATAAAATCAATATCTTCTTTATCTAGCAAAGCTAGATCTTCAACATTTTGGATAGAGTAAGTGTCTTTGAGAGCAGTACTAATCTCATCATCTCTCAGACCAACAAGACAAGCTTGAACAGCACCTGAATCAATCTTGTCAGAACATGTAGCCCTTCCTCCAGCCATTATGTTGATGTTTGATGAAAATGAATGAAAAGAAAGTATTTATTCAAAAGAAAAAGAAACAGTTCAGTCTCATAATCTAACTATAGTAGTAAAGGCCTTCTTGGGCTTGGAAAACCCCAACCTCTACTCGACCCTTACAACAAATTTGTTCTAGATAAAAATTCTGTGGACGAGGGAGGCTGTATGCTTTATTCTTTATTATCTACATATGTACTAGTGAGGCGGCAGAAGTACCAAACTTCCTGAATTTGTGTGCAACATACCTGAGGCTACAGGTAGTCCGCAATTTGCATAGCCTCCTTCACGGTTTTGATGAGTAGTAGTAACCAACCTTTTTTATACTCTATATTCTTTGCTAACAGCTACTCTTTTGTGAGGTTGAACCATTTGTGTGCCGTTTGTGGTAACTCTGTATGTCCTAGGTCATATTCTTTTTCTATCTCAATATCTAGCAACACCTCACCGGACAATGGAATGAATCACTTCTTTTTGATGTAGTACCGTAGTATTTCGTCCAATCCACAGTTTTTGGATCATACTCCAGTTATGTAGGATAATTTTGCTTGCCCATTGTTTGCCTTTGTTCCTGAGGCCCAGGGTGCTGTAGTGTTCTTGCTGTTTGGCAATCATCGATGTACTTACAAACCCTGAAATGAAGTTGCACCATCCGATATTCCCTTGCTCACATTGCCAATCTTCCTGTATTGCTTGCATGTGCCCCCCTGCCTGGTGAAAAGCCATACCATTCATAATAAACTCTTTAATATGTGGGTGTGTGTTAGAGCATTGTAGAAGATTCCTAAGACTACGAAGATGCTTATCCTAGATAATCTTTGCACACATGTCCCAGTATATTATCACGTGTGTGCGATCCTCTCCCCATGTGTTGCAGAGGGGACACTTGTTGAATACTCTTTGTTGTCTGCACTGCATAATCAGTCCTGTAGCAAGAGTGTCACTTGACCATTTTGAAATGAATTTATTGAGACTCAGTGGGCTCCTGGAGCGAGCATACCCAAAAGCATCAAAGGATATAGTGCTTGAAATTCTTGGAGATATATTGTGTTTGTTATACTCAAAGTACTACCCAATCAGTCTCGATGTAGTGATATGATGATACAGGGTTGTGTACAATCTCCCTCCGCTTATCTGCGACTTCTTATAGGAGACTTTCCGCAAGCCAATTGGTGGAGAAGAGAAAACTGTACATGGGGATTGACATCTAACCTTGCTGTCATAGTTGCTAATCTATCCATCAATATGTTCATCTCCTACAGACGATTCAATAGCTGCCCTGAGCGATCTTGATGTCCTTTGATGTGTATGGGAAGGGGTGTTGTCTCTATAGTGCCTACTCTCAAAGGGGTCCCCCATGTGGGGCACTCTGCCCCACATGGGGCAGTTTTTAGACAGTTTCTGTTACTGCAATATTAGTGTGACAAAATATTGTCCGATTCCGCCGTTCTGTATTTGCCAAGACTAAAGTTGTATGTAGAGCTGTATAGTTTTAGTTTTTAGTTATCATTGTTTTTCATGTCATCACAGCCATCCAAGGTCTTGTTATGATGACTTTCGGGGTACGAACACCCCCAAAACTCCGATGGTCTTACAAGAGTCTCCCAAGGGGGTCCCCCAACATTTATTCATAGTAGGTCGTCAGTACATTTCTACGGAAGAAACAAAACTACACATTAAAATATTGATAGTGTTTAAAGAAAATGGCTGCCCAAGTTATCTCAACTTAATCCAATAGGAATGATATTGCATACATTAATAAAACAATTAACCGACTATAAGACATTGTTACTGCTTTTTTCTGAATTCATATCTTAGGTAGTTTATAAGACTCAATATTCACACCAAATTTTTCCGCGCTCCGTTTTCTATGCATGTAGGTTTCTTGTTTGTCCTATCGTCACGACATTATCTATTTCTTTTTGTAATTATTGAGATATTTATGATACAAACAATGGCCAACATAACTGTTGGAAGCAGAGTGTCATCTGCAATTGGTCCGCTTGGTGACCTAGAGCAGTCCGAGGCTACAAGAAGTCAGTGTAATGCTTCAAAGAAAGCAAAGAAGATGCGAAGGAAGCGAATAATTTTTCATGGTACAGTCATTCGTTCCATATGTGGAGGAGTGTGGTGTGTGCATTGGGATGAATGCAATAAGATGTCAAACCATAAAAGTTCTCAACTCAAGTTCTTGTCAGATCACGGAGGTAAATTTGATATCAATTTGACAATGGCTTTGATGGAAAACTGCGAACACATTGGAGGTCACGATGATATGTTGAATTGGACAAAGAAGCATTTTGCTACTCTTCATAGCAACAATATGAATGTTAGTCTTATCAGTGATGAAAATACTGCAGTAGACATAAATAATCCAGATTCTTCAGTGCTCATTAATACTGTTAATAATGTTGCTACAACAGAAACGCCTCCTCCACTACCACTAGCACCAGCACCAGCAAGGACAACTGCAAATCAACCGACTGAAACCATTCATGAAATGACTATGGGTACATGCACCAATACCAATGATAATCCTTCTGATACAAACAATTCAAACACAGTCAATCAAGTGGAAAGGGAATCAAATGTATTCCCCAGTGAAGAGGAGACAGATCCTAATGAAGATGAATTTGAGGTCGAAATTGACACGTTAGAAATTGAGAAAGAAATGTGTCGAAACACTAGAAACAATCAGCACGCCCAAAGAGTTGCAACTTACCATAGAGAGAAATCTGCTATTCTTCATAGAGAAGTTATTGTTAGAGGTCCAGGTAATCATGTCACAACATGGACAGTTGTGAATGACATCAAGTCCACTGAAACACAGAGTTTCAAAGAGTTCTACAACAATGTTGGATTAATGGACTTTGACTTTGGACCAGCAAATCGAACTGTGCATGATAAACGTGGTAAATATCCAAGAACAAACTTCTGTGACCTCTTTAGACATCTTTTCCCAGGAGACGATGCTGAATGCCTTGACAAAATGAATGCAGCCATACAGAAAACAAATGAAGAAAACCCGAGAAGACAACCAATCAAACTTACCACAAGGCATGAACTCTACAAGTTCTTTGGACTGATGATAGCCAATAGGACTTCTGCAAGCAAGAGAGGGGAAGAGATGTGGAATCTTGATTCCTCGGATGGTGGCACTAGATTGAGTGCAATTGTACCAGGATTTGATCCGAACATGTTCATGACACTTACTAGATTCCGTGAAATCAAGCAGGCAGCCAGGTGGATGTATGCCGATGAAGAGAGAAAGGAAAAAGATGATCCTTGGTGGGAAATTGCTTCCACATTTGATAAATTCAATAAAAACAGAAAGAACAGAGTTGCCACAAGTAACATCATTGTGATGGATGAGAGTATGAGTGCATTCCGTCCCCGTACAACAAAAACTGGTAATCTCCCACACTTATCATATGTCATGCGCAAACCCGAACCACTTGGTACTGAAATGAAAAATGGTACCTGTTCAAAAACAAATATCATGATGTTCCTTCACCTTTGCAGAGGTAAATTAGATGATAGTGAGGAAAATGAATTTTCTGACATTACGTCAAAGAAAATTGCACAAGTATCACTGAAGATCATGAAGGCGACCATGCAAGACAGAAATTTAATCAATTCACAACAGTCAAGAACTAACCTTGATGCATCCCCTCAAATTATCTTGGGAGATGCATGGTTCTCCAGTGTAGACTTAGCATATCATGCTAAAAAGAACCTTGGCCTTGAGTACATTGGAATTATTAAAACAAATTCTAGTCGTTTTCCGAAGGCGTTCCTAGAACAGACCATGAAGACATGGCCGGGAGGAAGCCATCTTGTCTTGAAAACAACTATTGATGATGTGGTTTTGTATGCTATTGGATACAAGTACTGCAGCACCAAGACACTTACCTTCATCATCACTGAAAAAGCAGGGCACACGGAACCAGGGGAACCCTACATTGCCAAGTGGACGGATGAGAATTGTAACCACTGTCATACCTGCATCAACAGACCATCGGTTATCTCCACCACTTTTAGAACCCTACATTGCCAAGTGGACGGATGAGAATTGTAACCACTGTCATACCTGCATCAACAGACCATCGGTTATCTCCACATATTTTGAACATTCAAATGTAGTTGATGTCACAAACCAGCAAAGGCAGAAAGAACTGCAGTTAGAAAAATGTTGGGTTACCCAAGACGGAATTTTTTGTATCATTACATCATTAATCGGAATGACTGCCACAGATGCATGGTGGGCATACTCACATCACATCAAAGACAACCACAGACACAAAGGCATGAAACTATTAGCCTTATGTGATTACTTAGCATATGATATGCTTCATAATAACTTACCTGATCAGCCAAGTCTTCATGATTCTCACTCCATCATCATGTTCCCACAAACAATGAATGCATCTTCGGCAGCACACGATCAACTACTGTCACCTCTGAGCTCCATATCAGGAAGTGGATTATATCACGGAAATAATTACCAGGACTCCCAAATCTCTCCGCTTTCGGATTCTAATACTGCAGATAATGTTGCAACATCCTTCCACATGGCAGCAGAGATAGCCAAACATGATGTTAAACAGACACATATGAAAGAACATAACTCATATAAGGGTAAATCAGGGTGGCGTCCTAAGAGAGCCATCTGTATTGAGAAGGGATGTCGAAACAAAACATCAAAATATTGTGAGATTTGTAATCCAGGAAGACGAGATCATTACTGGTTGTGTTTTGAGCATGCAGAACAACATAAAAAGAAGATTCTTGACGACTTCAAGAAACAGTATAACTTACCATGAGACACCTTGAATCCGAACCCTGATGAATGTGCATTATAAAGCAAAAAATAAACAACTTGCACACTTTCTAATACTAGAAAATGTTAGTGTACATATTATGTGAGAAAGATTGAGTGTTGGATTTCCTATTTATGGGTGTTTTTGTCACTTGGGTAAGTGGTGTAGTTATCTATCGATGGTGTGCCATTCTTATTTTTATGAAACAATCCTTTTTTTATTGTGTTTGTTAGTGTTCTTTACCCCTAAAATAATTTTTGGGCGATGATGAAAAGGTCCCCCAAATGGGGTTGGGGGAGTTGGGGGACCCCTTTGAGAGTAGGCAATATGGATGACCATATGTCCACTATGGTACTTTGAAGATCATAATTAGTAGAGTTTGCCGTAACATTATCTCAATTTTCCATAAGAGCACGCCTGCTTGCCCATCACATCCATTCAACAAGTGTTGTGGACAGGGAAAACAACATGATAGAATTTTTATTATGATGGAAATCACTGTTAAACCCGTCAATTCACTCCGGTACACATTGAAATCTGTTGCAACTCCCAGAACAGTAACCGATCCCATTATCCATCGTGTGCGGCATTCCGATTCAATGATCCATACTGCAGCTGCACAATGAGTGTCCATGAAATGTGATCCATCACTGACTGCTATAATGGTGCCGTTCCTAAAGTCACGAAATAATATATCCAGATGTGTGGATGCTTCAAGGAAGACCTGGTTGATTACAGTATTGATCTTTGCCAGAATAGCATCTTTTGTTGCTTCATGAGGTTGCCACACAGAGATGGCATTCTGAGGCATATCCCATTGAATAGGCGGTGGACTTTCCCTAATAACTTCTATAAAATTAGCGTGTTCAACAGTGGTGATGCGTGTGAGGTGTTGGGATAGGAAAGGTATATGATCATAAGCCAACCATTCTTTATAGTACCAGATAAGTCTTCGGCATCTGCCTGGCATGATAATATGTCGGCACTATTTAGTCCCATCCAAAGTCCTGATATACAGCAGTTCTTTATCATCTGTGACAAAGCTGTCCCATTCTGATAGCCATTACTCTTCTGAACAAGCCCAGGGTCCTAATGGAATTGGTAATCTGTATTCTCTGTTAGGGCATATATATCGAGTCCACCTTTGCCATACTAC